>CAJHQP010009782.1:0-21086 GCA_905132765.1 Moricandia arvensis
TTCCATGACATATGGGCTTAAGTCGGCCATAAAACAAGCCGGGCCTGTCTCCTGGGATCACCATCGATCGACACCCAAGGCTGTGCCTTCGATCGATACTCATTCATCTTCTCTACAGCTTCCTCTCGCGAGGCAGACAGACCACTCTTCAGTAAATCAGACATAACTGTAGATCTAACCATCCGATGGACCTCAAAACGTTAGCATTGGAAAGATAATCAGATATCTATCTTCTACCATAATATCAGCTCAATCAAAACTTGGGAAGGTTCTCCATACATAGCTAAAAATCTGAAGCATTTGTGCAGTTCTTCGCAGTTCTACATCTCTAAAAGCTCAAGAATTACCAAAGTTCTCCATAACGTACCTGAGCCTGAAAATACTCTAAAACATACTCAAAACACAATATAATAGACTCTAAATAGGGCTGATATCGTGGAACAATAGTGGTAAATATCAGTCCCAATCATGTGGTATTCCTATGGTCGTAGCTGGTGTTTTACATGTTTCCCGTCGAATCGGAAATCGACATCGATCAACGGTAACCATATACCATCGATCGATACTGATATTAAAGCATAGTCCGAACTAGCTTCAGCAGCAGAACATGATAAGGAATATGATTATGTACAACTAGATGATTTTAGTATTTTAAGAGATTCAGAGGGTCACACAAGAGCTATGGATGGAAGACTTTACATGTCACTGAGGAAGACATAGCAGAGATAATTTCCATGGGTAATGGACCCGGAAACCTTCTCAGCAAACAGTTTGATTATCGAGCATCGATCAACGGTCAACATACACCATCGATCGACACACATCATGCATACGAAGGATATGGTGAAGTTTACGAAGAATACAATACAAATTACGGAGAGGAAGAGCTGATTGAGTATCATGGCCTAGCACTAGAAGAAGCTTGCTGGGTAATGAACTCAAAAATGGATAATTGAGCATTTATTGACGGCATCTCCTGGCCATCGAACGACATCAGACGCAAACCAGAAAAATAACTTAGAGCAGAAGATACAGACATTGGTTATCTTAGACCGGGTGAGTTTGGAATTTTTAGAGACCCAGAAGGACGTGCACGGGCTCTGTATGGGAAATTCTACATCTATCTAAGGAGGATGTCGAAGATGTACTTGTTATGGCTAATGGATCAGGAAATTTATTTGGACAACAGCAACAGCCATTGATCGACGCACAGGTACCGGCATCGATCGACAGCCTGGAGCACAAGCACGAGCTGATCTACAATCAAACATCGATCGACAGCAAGGAGTAAAAGCACGAGCCGACCCACAATCATACATCGTTCGACAACAAAAAGCATGCGTCGATCGATACTACCATTCTAGGAGTCCATGAGTTTTGTACATCTAACCCCTTTAGTTCAGCAAATCCAGGATAAACCCCCTATTTATCGACGGTAATGTAGAGTATGGAACAAGAGCTTATGATGCAGATAGCAAGAAAAATTCTATTGGGAAAAGAAAGATGAGTATGGCATCTACAGAGATGAGAATGGTAATGCACGAGCTATAGATGGAAGAGTTATGAATTTGCAAGAAGAAGATATCAGGGCAGTTCAAGAAAGAGCTACTATGTTTGAGTACAGCTACACATGTTTACCTGAACATGCAAAAAAGATCGGTATGTCCATGAAGAAGCAAGAGAAATACAGCAGAGCAGAGATTGACGATATCATGGATGAGATCTACAAAGCTCAAGAGATGTCATTGGATGATTCTACAAGAGGCTTCATGATGTCTACTATCCGATAGACATGTGCCTCACCGGTTTGACTACACGCATGGATGAGGTGAAGCAAGATCTGAATATTGTTCAAAGACATCGTGTGATTGGAGCAAACCGAGTGCCATCGATCGACGAAAGCATCATGCCATCGATCGATACTGAGTTCGATAAACAAAAGTCTGCAGTAGAAAAACAATTAGAAGACGAGTTCAATGAGATTAATCTTTCTCAAAACCTGATGAAGGAAGGTATTTATCAGCAAATAAAGGATCTGTCAGAGACTACAGCTGCCAGACATAGAATGCTACAGCAGAGTATTGAGAATCTACAAAGGAGAATGTATTCAGTGGAGGTCCTAAGGAGATCATAAAGAATGAGAAAGCCAGAGGAGATGAGGCAATGAGAAACTTCGTTGGTACATGGCTTCAGAAGAGCAAAGAAGATGTAGACACTTGTTTTCCAAGTGTTGATCCACCTCCATTCTAGTCAGAAAGTTCAATACGTCGAGCTTAAGATTATAACCAAGCGTTGAGTTGGAGGCAACCCACTAATTAATAAGCTTTTATTTTGTTTGAACTTATACTACTACTTATTTTCGAGTTTTGCTTTATTTTAACAAACTATTTGAGTCCACCATCGATCGACACCATAGAGGCACAATCGGTCGACAATGGATCGCGATGATCGATCGACCAAACCTGCCTACATCGATCGACACTCTCTTATAGAGAGAGGTATCGAGTTTTCTAGTTAAGCTATTTACTTATGATTTTGATTTTCTTAACCAATCTGGGGAGGATTACCCAGAGGACAATGTAATTTAAGTCTGGGGGAGGTTCGCTAATGCTATTTTATTGTTTTTGAGTTATATTTACTATCTATATATATATTTTTCAAAAAGTTTTATTGAGTCAAGAAGAGGACTATGATCAAGATTTATTATTGACTAACCACACTTTAGCACCATTCTTAAAAGTTGTTTACAGAGATTACTAGAGATACCAAAGTGGATCATCCAGCCAATATATCACACTTGATTAAGAAAGTTTGAAGGAACCGGAAGCTGATTTCCAATACCAATCTTAGCATTATTTGCTTGCTTGGTATTTGGTATACATTGGATGGATTCCTTCTGCAGGTCTGGAAGATGAAAGTCTGTGTGATTCCGATTCCCCTCTCTCTCCCCTTCAGATTAAAAAATGAGTCGAACAGGATTTGATGGCTACAACCATTAAAGCTTGGGTCATATGATCCTAGAAAGAGATAAAGGTCAAAATTACGTGAACATGATCTGGTGGCTACAACCATTAGGGCATGATTCATGGAAGCCTATTCAAGTATCTCAGTCAATTAAAAAAATGATACCCTCAAAAGAAGGGAGACATTGACTGAGAAGAAGTGAGAAGAGAGAAAGGGATAAGAAAATACTACATGTGTGTTCACATACTTGCAGAGGTAAGAGTTCATGTGTCCTTTGATTGATACTCCCAAGGTAAAGTCTGCACTTTTATTTTATGCAAAGAAATGAAATCATTAAAGGAGCGAGTCATACTAGTATTTGCAAAGTTGTTGGTAGAATGGATATGGTTGTTATACTAGGATAGGGTATATACAGTTTCTCTGTGATTGAGTTGATAGGATGTGGCTGCAATAAACTAATGTGACAGTTATACTTAGACATTATGTGAGTCTTCGCTTTCCAAAATCTCTTTCACAAGCTTGTTTCTTGCGCACAAACAAAGGGTTAAGTTTGTGGGAGTTGATATAGCCTATTTATTACTAGTTTTAGGCCATGTTATAGGCTCCATTTAGGATCTATTATGTGTGTCTAGGATATGTTTTATGGTCCTTACAGGTCCAAGAACATTTTGGAGATATATGGAGATACTTGGAGATTTTGGAGCATTTAGAAGAGAAGAATCCGTAGCTGATCATTTAGAGAGATGAAGTAAAAGATTACCATCGATCGGCGACACAACCTTGGCGTCGACCGATGTTACATGACCAAGGTCGATCTATGTTGCACATCTGCGATCTATTGACGTCCAAATTTCAGACAGCCAATTTCAAGCCCAAGTTAGAGACAAGACACAAGATTACAAGATTACCCCTAGACAAGTTTTGACATAGATTTTAGGGTTTTATATTTATACATTATTTATTACACCAAAAAGAGTAGAGTGGCGGTGTGTGAGGACAAGGCTTGTTTGCATGAGGACAAGCAAAAGATTAAGTCTAGGGGAGTTGATATAGTATCTTTTTTACTAGATTTAGGCCATGTTGTAGGCTCTAATTAGGGTCTATTATGTGTGTCTAGGCTATGTTTTTAAGGTCTTTACAGGTCAAGGTACATTTTGGAGATATATGTAGATACTTGGATCTTTTGGAGCATTTAGAGGAGAAAATTTGTAGCTAATCATTAAGAGAGTCTAAGTACAAGACTGCCGTCGATCGACGACACTACCTTGGCGTCGATTGATGATACATGACCAAGATCGATCAATGCTGAACGCTTGACATCGATCGATGACCAATTACCAGACATCTGATCTCAAGCATAAGTTAGAGAGAAGACAAAGATTACCCCCTGAACAATTTTTGACCTATATTTTAGGGTTTTATATTTATATTCTATGTATTACACCAGGGCGTGAGAGCGCGTGTGGGGGGGGGGGGGAGGGGGGGGGGAGGGGGGGGGGGCGTGTGTGTGTGCATGTGTGTGGTGTCTCTCTGTGTGTGTGTGTTTGTGTGTGTGCGTGTGCGTGTGTATCAGCATTACATTATAATTCCTGGATTTATTTAGGGGAGAAGATTCATAACTCCTTAGGGAGATTTGTATTAGAACCCCAATATTTTTCTTTGCATTATATTCAGATTATCATTCTTACTTTGATTATGTCTGAGTAAATATCAACTAGATTTAGGGTTAAATGATAGCAATAATGGATTAGCCCAAAATTAGGATTGATAAATTAAGTTAATATCCATCAATTGAGTTGTGCTTAATGCTTGCAGTCTAGAGTAGCTAACTCGGATCTCGAAAATAGGACATGGTCGACCACGAGAGTATTTTCTGTGTCAAAATAAACTCCATTGAACTGGTTGTTAGGTGCATGCGAGAGCTGGTCTAATTATCTTGCTGAACATATCAAATATCGTTCACATTTCCTTTTGATTTCACCATCGATCGACATCATGCCTTAGCCGCTCGATCGATGGTCTTTCCTTTTGCTCGCATACGAGAGTTGGAGTTAAAGGGTTAGAATAGTTAATATTTGTGTTCTATAATATTTACATATCCGTGATTCTTATTCCCTATAATTCATTAAGCTTGTAGACCCTAGACCTAGAATATTTACATTTCCATCTAGTTAGTCCATTATCATATTTCCATATTTACACTATTAGCATATTTTCATATTGCATCTACACCTTCCAATAAGGAATATTTCCTTAAAAGAATTACTTGTTACCAATATATATATAATCACCTAGCTTAGTCTTTTGAAATAAGAAATCTATTGTGTGCCATTGTTCTCTGTGGATTCGATCCCTAAGTACTACAATTTATCTCTCTTGGCAAGAGTATTGTTTGTGTGTTAGGATTAAGGGTTAATTGGACAGTTAACTGTTTAAAATATTCATACCCTGCTAGAGGAATAAACACACCATGTGTCAGACGACTACGAGAGTATGTTTTGTGCCAGAATAGACTCTATTGAACTAGGTTGTTAGACGCATGCGAGAGCTGTCTAATTAGATTGGTGAACATATCAAATATCGTTCAAACTTCCTTCTTATTTCACCGTCGATCGATATCATGCCTTAGCTGTCGATCGCTGGTCTTTCCTTTTGCTCGCATACGAGAGTTGGAATTAAAAAGGTCAGAATTAATTGAGTTTCTAGAATTTTTACATATTCAGGAGTCTTATTCCCTATAATTCATTGAGCTTGAAACCCTAGATCTAGCATATTTACATTTGCATCTAGTTAGTGTATTATCATATTTCCATATTTACATTATTAGCATATTTCCATACTGCATCTATACCTTCTAATAAGGAATATTTCCTTAAAATGATTACTTGTTACCAATATATAATTACCTAGCTTAGTCTTTAAAAATAAGAAATCTATTGTGTACCATTGTTCTCTGTGGATTCGATCCCTAAGTACTACATCTGATCTCTTGGCAAGAGTATTATTTTGTGTGTTAGTATTAAGGGTTAATTTCATAGTTAATTGTTTATGATATTTATACCCTGCTAGAACAATAAAAACACACCCATGTCAATAGACTCCATTGAACTAGGTTGTTTGGCGCATGCGAGAGAGGGTCTAATTAGTTTGGTGAACTTATCAAATCTCGTTCACACTTCCTTCTTATTTCACCGTCGATCGAGATCAGGCCTTAGTCGTCCATCGATGGTCTTTGCTTTTGCTAGCATACGAGTGTTGGAGTAAAAAGGGTTAGAATAGTTAATATTTGAGTTCTAGAATATTTACATTTTCATGCCTCATATTCAGTATAATTCATTAAGTTTGAAAACCCTAGATATAGCATATTTACATTTGCAACTAATTAGTTTAGTAGCATATTTCCATATTTAAATTAAAGCATTATTATTATATTTCCATATTGCATCTATATCCCTTGATAAGAAATATTTCCTTAATTGATCGTTTACTACTAATATATCTACCTACCTAGCTTAGTCTTTAGAAATAAGAAATTTATTGTGTGCAATTTCTCAATGTGAATTTGATTCCTAAGTACTACACTTGATCTCTCTTGGTAAGAGTATTATTTGTGTGTTACTATTATGGTTAATTTGATAGTTAATGGTTTAGGATATTCATACCCGGCTAGAACAATAAACACAACCATGTCAACAACTCCGCAAGATAGGTAAACCAACGCGCAAAACGTTTCTTCTGATCGAAATCCAGACGGATCAAACCCTGACGTAAATCGGGCGAACGCGGAAAACACTCAACCTCTCGAGCATGAAACAAGGGCTGGAGAAGTCGAACGGGTCAACTTTGAAACAAGCAGTCTGTCTGACCTTTTTGATGAGGACACTGACATACATCCAATGAGGACAAAAAGCCATGCGACTTGGGAGAACTCTCCAATCAATATACCCATGACTGAAGAAGAAGAAAATATCTTATGGGTAGAGCAGGAAAAGTTAGCATAAGAGAAGGCTTGAATCACTTGCAGCAAACGCCGACAAGCTCTCAAAACTGCTGGCAGTGACCCTAGTGAGATGCACGATCTCCGCGATTATATCGCAAAATCGGCCGCAGAGATAACATTCTGACCCGAAGGTCCATTAACCTTCGCCCATAGACGAACCTGCGGCCGTAGCCGTACCAGCGGCCGTAGTCGTACCTGTGGTCATAGCCGTACCTGCGGCCATTGCCGTACCTGCGGCCGTAGCCGTACCTGTGACCCGTCGGTCCATTACGGCCGTTGCTAAACCTGCGACCCGTCGGTCCATTACGGCCGTTGCTAAACCTGCGACCGAAGCAAACCTGCGACCCAAAGGTCCATAACGGCCGTAGCCAACCTGCGGCCGAAGCCAACCTGCAACCCGAAGATCCATAACGGCCGAAGCCAATATACACAGCCCGAAGCCAAAACATGATCATAAGATCTTTACGGCCCGAAGCTAAAACATATTTTTCTTCCTTAGCTTAGTCACATTCTTCTAATCTCGTACTTTCCTTAATTATTTCAATTCTCAATTCGTTTCTATAACATTTTCAACCTTACATTCCAATTACTGTCGGATCAAATCTAAGTATTTCACGTAAACATCTCAATTAAACATAACATCATTTCACGCAATCTATCATGCAAATATCCTATGAATGTATGAACGTCCTTTGATCCTTGAGAACTATCTCTAAGAACGAAGAACAAACTTTCCATATACAATTCCTCTAACGCATAATCTTAATCCTAACAAACCAATTATAATAAAAATATTAACTATTAAGTTGCCACAAATCACGCCCTCACCTCGGTTGATCTTAAAAGATTGAAGACTCTGAACCTTCATGCTTTTCCTGTCGAAGAACTCCTCGGCTCCTATTTTATCGATCTTTCTACTCTAAATCTTCTCTCTAGAACTTCGTTCATGCTCTGGCTTCTCTCTAATTCTTGTTTATGTGTTGAGTGAGAAATGAAGGCTGGAGGTCTCCTTTAATACTTATTTCAGGACTTGCTCACCAAGCCGGCCATTAAGTGTTGTTTCCTTATTTAGCTTGGTCAAACTTATCATCAATGGCTCCAAGAATATCTACGCTTATTTCCTTATATGACTCCTGTAGACCGAACTTCTTTTCGTAAATCTCGTCAGTTGCACATGATCAAACATGCCTTACTTGGAACCCGCATTCTCCGACAACCAAAATTTCTATAGTTAAACTGGCAGTATGTAATTCCTTTGCTTAGACTTTGATCGCTCTATGTGTTTACCGAACATCGGACACTTAGTCAAAAATATGCTTCATTCTTCCAACCCTAATGAATACAAGTGTTTCCACACTTAGAAAAATACGCTCCTTGTACAACTAAACCTCTTGCGATATATTTCTTTCAAATTTAAAAATACTCCGGGAGGGGTCGTTACAACTCTCACCCACTGAAACGAAATTCATCCTCGAATTTAGCCTCGAACAACTGATGAACATCTAGCGACTCTGGAGCATGACTCATACCTCTCTGGCAAGTAACTTACCATTTTCTGAGACTTATCTTGGGTTTCCACAATCCCACATTTCCTTCGTCACTTTTATAAGTAGATTTTTTTCCCCACTTTGATTCCACATGTTGCTGATTCCAAAAACAAATTCTCTCCCAACTTGAATTTTAAGAATGTTACACATAAAAATGATGCCATGTATTCTCTAGTTTATGACAAGCGCACTCTATGCTCAATGCTTTTCGGAAATGCCATCCAGAATCCGAACATAAACTTCCATCCGGTCTGACATGGTGCTAACAAAACTTAATGAACTCTCACCATCTTGCTCTTTCCCAACTAAGCACACTTACCCACCACATCCTCTCTTGAACTGAAATGTGCATATTTACTTAAGTAGACCACTATCATCCATAGTGATCCCTAAAGATTTGCTATTCATGGATAGTCCGTTCATAAAAATCCATTGTGATTAAATTCCCCTTCCACTAGAACATTGGTAACTTGCAACAACCCACTTGGTGTCTAATAAACTGGTTTCATCAGTTGTTATATCAGAATTTCATCCACCCATAGCGACTGCTTCAAATAATATTGTTTTATCGGAGCATTTCAACCATTATAATCAGTTGTTCCACTTCTTTCTCCACCAAAATACTTGCCTTCATGTGACTAATCGCATCTGCCACTAGATTAAATTTCTTCGAGTGGTTGCTATCTCCAAATCATAGTCCCATGACTATCTCCATTCATCTTCTTCGTCTTGGTTCATCTTCGGCTGACATTTCGGTCTTATCGTTGACTTCTTGTACTTCACCACGCTTCCATGCGCTACTCTGTTCAGAGCCTGTAAGTGAACTTGATAAATGCTTCCCCACTCCATGCACTCATCTCATATATCACGATATTTACTCACAACATTCTCTACAGCTCATTCAACCCTTCTGCATCCTCAACCGTCAAAACAAATAGGTGCTATCAAATTCTTGTAAAACTTGAAACACCAAAGTCAGATCTTTTATGAGTCAATGCATAAGCATTCTTACATGGATGGTACTATCACTTCCGTACCAATCCGCCGCACTTTTGGAACCACATAACTTCCCTTGCATTGTCTCGCTCACCATACTCAACATCGTTTTCCGTCAACCCATTCAAAAAATCAACCACTTGAAACACCTTATACAATTCTTACCCACTAATCAGAACAAAGTTTCTGATCTTAATTGGATCCTTTGCCACAGACAATTGCAGTGGTTGTGACCTTTCTTTGATTCTCACCACTCTTCCTTTGGGCGCCAAAGTATCCTAAGAACCCAATGCTCATGTTCTAAACTGCACTTGCTTAAATTCCATAATAAACATTTTGCTTTCATAGTCACTCTATCGCATTGAAGTTTTTGATCAACACCTCTCCTTGCTCATCTCTCGGATCCGCGATGGTCTTCAGAATACTTTGCACTATTCCTCACCGTCTATTTCGTTTTTATTTCTGGTGCTACTGAAATCTCAAACCATTTCCTCATTCGTTGAAATATCATCTTCTCTTTTTCCCATTCAATCTAACTTGCCATCTTTGCAATCCACGTTAGCTCGGTAATGCGCAATAAGTCCATTCTAAGGATTCCTATGTACCATTTACCTAACATGTCCACATTTTCCACCAGCATTGAAACATCTTGATAAATGACATGTGACTTAAAAATCACCATTTATGCTGCACGACCAAATCTCATCTCGTCCTCGAACTCATTCTTATGTGACCAATGTTGGGCGATTTTCGGCCACACAAGGAATGCAGCACCCGAAGTCGAAGAGAGTTTGGCATTCACCACCACACAACTAACAAGCGGATTAACTCCATCCTTATGTCCACCTTGTGAACCCCTAGTGCCACGTTCTACTAACCACACACGCGTTCTTGTTGCACTTTCATCGACCCATTAAGGTTCCAGCAAGTGTGCTATACCACCCACAAACCTCCAACACTTCATAATTCCATGAGACATTAACTTCCTTCATTTCCATGAATTAACTTAGCAACTCTCACAATCCTAGCTTTCCAGTTACTCAACTAAAACTCCATATCGCCTATTGCTTCATACTTCCTACCATCGTATCCACTCCTTCCCTAATGCTGACATATCTTGATTCATCTCACACGAATTTAAGAAAATTTACTCCTACTGACCCAAAAACCCGATACCCAAATTGCCTACTTTATGAAAAACCCGAGTGACGACACTTTTTCATCTTTAATAACTTCACTAAGTTCCTGCAACTATCAAACACAATTTCGCTTAGCCATTTGCAAAGCTATCCAATCATAAGCACATACTAAGACATAGATCACCGGTTTCTTTTCACCCTTACCCACAAATCCAATTTTCGAAAAGCGGCCAGCAAGGAAAGATTTGACTGGCCTACCCCACTCTGATACCAAATTGAAACACCCCTACCCGAAATCTTTGAAAAAACATTGAAAATTCTAAGTAATGATCTTTATAAAACTTCCCAAACAGTTCCCATGTTCAAAATACCCTGCACCGATGGTCTTCATCGTCTCGCGCTCCGGTCCACACAATCAACCTTACCTGCATCCGCAAAAGGAGGCATGAGTATACAAAATTAATCAGTGAGGTCGCTCAATAAGGCCCACATGCAACTCAATAATCAAGCAATCACATTCCATATTCCATTCTAACAACATAGCACTTTCCAATCTATCAACCTAGCAATTCGTTTCTATCATTTCTTACTTAGGAAATTTTCTTTCCTGTTACTTATTCGTTTTCATGCATTCAAAAACAAACAACCTAACATTTGGTTCTATTGTTCCTTTACTTTAGAATTTCCTAATATTCTGACCTGAAGGTCCATCAACTTGCGGCCATAGCCGAACCTGCGGCCGTAGCTGTACCTGCGGCCGTAGTCGTACCTGCGACCGTAGCCGTACCTGCAGCCATAGCCGTACCTGCGGCCGTAGCCGTACCTGCGGCCGAAGCCAAACCTGCGACCCGTCGGTCCATTACGGCCGTAGCCAAACCTGCGGCGGAAGCCAACCTGCGACCCAAAGGTCCATAATGGCCGAAGCCAACATGCATGGCCCAAAGCCAAAACATGATCATAAAATCTTTACGGCCCGAAGCCAAAACATATTTTTCTTCCTTAGCTTAATCACGTTCTTCTAATCTTGTACTTTCGTTAATTACTTCAATTCTCAATCCGTTTCTATAACATTTTCAACCTAACATTCCAATTCCTGTCAGATCGAATCTAAGTATTTCACGTAACATCTCAATTAAACATAACATCATTTCACGCAATCTATCATGCAAATATCCTATGAATATATGAACGTTCTTTGATCCTTGAGAACTATCTCGAAGAACGAAGAACAAACTTTCCATAAACAATTCCTCTAACGCATAATTTCATCCTAACAATCCAATTATGATAAACATACTAACTATTAATCTGCCACGAACCACGCCCTCACCTCTGTTGATCTTAAAAGATCAAAGACTTTGAACCTTCATGCGTTTCCTGGCGAAGAACTCCTCGGCTCCTCTTTTTTCGATCTTTCTTCTCGAAATATTCTCTATAAAAACTTCGTTCATGCTCTGGCTTCTCTCTAATTCTTGTTTATGAGTTGAGTGAGAAATGAAGGCTCGAGGTCTTCTTTAATACTTATTTCAGGACTTGCTCACCAAGCCGGCTATTATGTGTTGTTTTCTTATTTAGCTTGGTCAAACTTATAATCAATGGCTCCAAGAATATCTACGCTTATTTCCTTATTTGACTCCCGTAGACCCGACCTTCTTTTTGTATAATCTCGTCAGTTGCACATGATTAAACTTGCCTTACTTGGAACCCACATTCTCCGACAGCCAAACTTTCCATAGTTAAACTGGCAATATGTAACTCCCTTGCTTAGACTTTGATCGCTCTATATGTTTACCGAACATCCGATACTTAGTCAAAAATGTGCTTCATTCTTCCAACCCTCATGAATACAAATGATTCCACACTAGAAAAATACGCTCATTGTACAACTAAACATCTCGCGATTTATTTCCTTCAAATTTAAAAATACTCCGGGAGCGGGTCGTTAAAAATTCCTCGCTCAGAAACATAAAAAACGAGTGCATCCTCGAAAGACGCAACATCAGAGCAGAAGCTGAAAAGAAAAACCTCTCATAACGACAAGTACGTCTATCACGAAGGAGAAGACGTCGGGGGAGCACACAATTATGCTATCCATTCCGCATCGGAACAAAGAAGAACAATGGGAAACACATGTACCCGAAACTCAACCTACGACGAAACGGCATTCTGTGAGCTTCACCACCCCTAGGCCATTCCACCATGAACTGGAAAGTTCTCGGCGCGATGCTAATGGCGAAACTGCTCGCATGAGAAATTTCACCAAACTAGACGAGTGCAAACGTCTAGCCGCCCATGGTCGACTAGACCGTATCCTCTCATCACTCTCTCCTTTGAATCTTAACTAGGCTTTTTCTTATTTTGTCTCGATTGGATTTTCCGTGTAAGTTTTACGATAAAAATCACAACGACTTGTTTTCTCGTACAATTCTGAGTAAATCGTACAAAATGATAACGGTTAACTTAAACACCAATGTTATCTTGACTATACGGTTGGCTTATTATTTTGTGGAGCCAGCATTGTGTAATCATAAGAAGGACGATTTCTCTGAAAGAAATAGTAAAAATTGATAAAATAGCAAAATGACCCAAATGGGTCTAAAACCCGATAAAAGCCCACTTATGGTTGAATGATAGCAATCATGGATTAGCCAAAATGTAGGATTTCTAGGTTAAGTTAATATCCATCAATTGAGTTGTTCTTCATGCTTGCATTCTAGAGTAGCCACCAGTATGAGGTCAATCAGGATCCTACATCCAAAGTTATGCACGTTTTACTTGAGAGAGGTATGTCTGCCTTGCGAGAGGAAGTTGTCGAGGGATGAATGGATGAATATCGACGGCACAGCCTTGGTGTTGATCGACGGTGGTTCCAGAAGACAGGCCTGACTTTTTTATAGCCGACTTAAGCCCAGACGCCATCACAAATTACCAAAATACCCATGGATGACCTAAAACCCTATTTATATGTTTTCTAAGACATTGTTGACGGCTACGCTTGATACGCTTAAGCAAACTTTCTTTTATTCATTGTTCTAGGGTTAGGAGAGAAGGGAAGAACTCCTTCAGAGTCTTCCTGGAACTCCTTTGCTTTTATATTATATCTATTCTATTCATTTTTGATTTCTGTGGCACAGATCATGTCTGAGTAGAACTCTTGTTAGGTTTAGGGTTTATTAATTGTAGTGATGGATTAGTCAAACAATAGAATTGCTAGGTTGATTATTAGATATATAAATAGAATTGTGTTTATTGCTTGTGTTCTAGAGTAGCTAACTAGAAATCTTATCATAGGATAGTTAGGCGTAAGCGAGAGCATGGTCTACACTAGAATAAATCCTGTTGAGCTAGGTTTCTAGAAACAAATGAGATTGATTTAGTTAATTTAGTGGTCATAAATCTTGACCCAAGTGACCATCGATCGATGCAGGATCCTGGCCATTGATCGACGGTCATTCTGTGTCAACAAGCGAGAGCTGAGATATCGGACTTAGTCAATAGATTAGATTCCCAGCGAGAGTTGTTCCTCTTTACATTAGATATCAAGTTCTATGATTAATACCCTTAGCTTCTACCCTCTATAATCCACTTGCATGAAACCCTAGTTTAGCTATTTATTTTTATTGTTTACTTAACAATCAATCAATTATCTGCTATAGTTTATTTACTATTTATTAATCTATTTGCCTAGCTTAATTGCGACTGTATTGAGTTTATTGTCTGCCCACGCTCCCTCTGGGTTCGATGCCTAAATACTAAAATTTGATCTGTATTGGCAAAACTAGTTCGTAGGGTTAATTTGACAGAGTTTGCATTGAAATACATAAAAACCCTCACGTTAATTCAATATCGATGGGCTAGCTCTAAGGAAAATCTTTCTATAATGGCCAATCTTTCTTTGTGGGAAACAAGTAACAAATACCGAAACATTTCTTCTATGTTTTTCATCTGGATACGCTTTGGCCAGATAACCATGTTGACAAGCAGTTTAGAACTTACGCTATTCATTCTGAGTTGCACCACATCGTCCACCGGAGTTTTTTTCAATCATGCCCATTTGTAACCGAGTTTGCTAATCTTGCGCAGATATGTGAAACAACATATGATTGCATCACCTTCCCTTCGTAGCCAATTAGTTTCTTACCATCATACTCAGGTGACTTCAGCATCATATTTTTATATTCTCCGTTAGCCTTGGATTGTTTTCAATAATATTGTGGTGCCTTCGATTGAAAAAAATATGCTATAAGTCCTTCAAATATTCTCATCTTGTTTGCCTTCCTTCATAAATCTTCTCAAAATTTGTTAACTATGCATCTGCTTTTAATGGGCTGGTATCTCAACAATATCTTAGGAGTCCTGTATTTTTCTCACCACCGTTACTCATTTGAGGTAGTCAAGAGGAGATGCATATTGTTGATTTGATGGATCTTCTACTGATGGATCTTGTACTGTCGACGCTTAATTTGATTTGTTGATCACACATCAGAGTAATAAGTGGATGTGTATTTCCCATGGTTCCTTGTCCATCTACACAAATTTGTGAATATTGCTCGGTGTCCATTCCCAAAAACGTTCTTCCGATATTATGCGCCTCTTATCCTTCAACATTAAGATTCAATATCACTAGGTCTTGCTCTAGTTTTAGCACACCATTTCTCTTGGAGTACTCATATTGAGCTCTGGTAACTAGTATCTTGATAATATCTTGGCTCATGACTCATCCATTCATGATCAAGGCTTCTTCCGGTAAACTCATTTTCAAGTCCATTTGTAGGGGGAAACACAATACCATGATTGCTGTCCATTTCCATGTCCAAGTACAGAACTCTATTTGAAACTCAGCTTGTCTTTTACCTATTTGAACCTCCTCTGACTCTTGATAACCAAACATCTCATCTCATCACAAATTGCACAAGAAACAAGGGTAAGTTCTAATCCAAACTATCCTAATAAAGGAGCGTGCTGTCTTCCTAAGCTACATTTTGCTACACTTTGCCTAGATAAAACAATTAAAAATAAAAATCCAATAGTAATGTGGAGAACCATGATCTGATACCACCTTTGTTGTAATACCCCTGATCCAAATTAAGTCAAAGTTGATTAGTTATCATGCAACAATCAAATAAGAACGTGCATGATGAGCTAAGCAACTTTAACTAGATCGAAGATGATAGTACTCGTACACAAAAATTCGACCCGAGGTTCCCAGATAAAATCCAAAATCACAAGGTCAAATGTCTGAGAACAGGTTTCCAAGTTGTTTCAAGTCAAGGCTATGCACCTGAGTTTTAAAATGTTAGTTGGTTCGTCTCAGACTAGTACTATATGGAACCCAAGAATTTTAAAAATCTTTATTATTCATATAATACTTAGGTTTAAACAACATCAAACATATATAAGGTGTACAATTTTAAAACTTATTACATATCACAATACATACTCATTGACAAAATGCACAAACACTATGCCAGCAACACTATTCCTTTCCAACCTGATATAGCCTTATGGTTACCTGCAAACAAAGAAGTACTGAGAAACTAATTTGCTCAGTGAGTCAGGCTTCCCTAAGAATTAAGTCATTTCCCAAATCTGCAATATTCGTCAAGCAGCAATGAACAAATATTTCAAACATTATGCAGTATAAAACCTAAGCGACCAAGTAAAGCATGAATCCACCCTTCACATGTGGTTAGATCATCATTGATCATCGAGACATGCCTCTCGCCGTTGGTAATCCACCGTCCCTCACACATCTACTCTAGACATATGTCTAAAGAGCTATGACCTACCACACTAACCTTAGACACAAAGTTTCAAAAGGTAGAGTGAAGAGGCATAACAAGTCTGCATTGTCATGCAGCCACACGGTTGATAATTGCTGCTCTATCACCATTTTTTCCTGTCCTACCGAGAACTAATTTTGGTACAACCTTTGGTAAGGCACATAAATCGAGTGCACCAATGACTCTCTCCATACTCCTTCTCGAGCGTCTGAAGCTCACTGTTGGGGTCATAAACGTTAACATTGAAATCAGCGCCCAGGATTGCTAAGTTGTCCTTTAAAGGAGCTTGACTCGAGTTACCTTTGGAAAGATCCCACAAGATAAGATTCGGACTACACGAGGTCACAAACATTGTAGAAATGGACCGAGACACGCCTTTAGTCTTATCACCCATTGGGGACGAGACTAGCTTTGATTCTCGTTACCCATGGGCGACGATACAAGATCAACATCTCGTTTGCCACAGACGATCATGCCAGCTCTAAGTCTCGTCTTCCATGGGCGATAAGACAAGACCAACGTCTTGTAACCCATGGGAACGAGACATATTCTACGTCTCGTCGTCCATAGGTGATGAGACAGGCTCTAAGTCTCGCTTCCCGTGGGAAACAAGAACAGCCCTATGTCTCGTCAGCCATGGTAGAGGAGACAAGACCAGCTTCTCATCACCCATGGGTAACGAGACCAGCCCTAAGTCTTGTCGCCCATGGGTGACGAGACAAGTTCAACATCTCATTGCCCACAGGGAACGAGACCGGCTTCATGTCTCTTTGACCATAGGCGATAAGTCCATGTCCTCTTCGTCAATATCACCTTCGGGTTGTAACCGAACTGCTTCTAATCTCGTCACGATTGGAGTTCATGTTGAAGTTTGTGATATAAATAGCAAAGACATGTCTTCTCGTAAATACTTCGAAGCAATCATATAAAACGGTAACAATAACTTAACAGCATTGATATATCGACTATATGAGCGATTTTATTATTACACGTAACCAATGGTATAAAAACCAACATCGTACGAAAACGATTTCTCTTAAAGAAATCTTAAAAGACAACAAAAGGCCCACTTACAATTTTTGACGGGAATGAGCCTAGTTACAATGACGGTCTATCAAATTTTGTAGGAGATAAATGGAAAAGAAGATAAGTGTTAACTTTTGGATAGTTATGCAAAATCAAAAGATAAGGAAGATTTCCATGGAAGGATAGACTCGAATCATGGGCAGAAAAGAAAGACGACCGACCTAAATGGCATATATAAGGACAGTCAAGTCAAGAAGCAAAAGGGATTCGAAATTAAGGTCTAAGGAAATTATTGTTAGCTTTAGGAGAGCTTAAGACCTAGGTGGCTAAACTAGGAAGTTGAGTACATAGACTTTTTACTGCTTCGATCTCCTGTTCTCCACTGTTGACGAATTTCCATCCATACTGTTTTCGGTGAATCTCTGTAACTTCAATTCATAATAATCAGTAAAACGCCCCTAAGCAACTTTTTTTGATATTTTGTTATTACTTCTTTTTTGTATTCATGTGTTTACGCAGAGAATACATGATCTCAAGGAAAGTTAGGGTTTCTTCACTTTCCTCCGATTACGTAGCACTTGTTATCTCAAGTTTCTGACTCCCTTTAGAATAGAAACAATCTGGGGAGATCAGAAAATAATGAAATTCTGTTTCGCCTCGAGCTAAAACGAAAAAATTCGACAACAAAAAATCTGTCAAAAAAGAAAAAAGAAATCAACTTCCGTCGAGAACAACTCAGAAATAGATTAAACCAAAATATTCTGGGAATTACGAAAGGCTGAGGCTTTGGAAGAGAAACGCGAAAAAACTTGCGAACCTGTTGTTTCGGTATGTCTCGACGAGAAGTTCCCTGAGTGTTGTGTTGAAATTGGAGCTAAATCTCTGCGAGTCCTTAAAGACAGAGCTTATAGCTTGTATGAAAAAAAACATCACACGTTCGCTTGTGCTGCAGAAAAACATGCGAGGGATCGATATCAACATAACATGCCATGAACTCAACGTCGATCCAACTTTAAAACTATTAAACAGAAACGACAAATTTGGTACCTGAACGCCGATACCGCGGTCAATTGACAAGATAGAGAAACTCCTCAAAGTCGAGTCCAAAACAGAGGTCATATACCCAGAACTGGCTCTCCAATCCAGTCGTATTCAAAAAGAAAAAGGGGAAGTGGCGAGTGTGCGTCGATTTCACTAATCTCAATAAGGCTTGTCCAAAATGTAGCTTCCCACTGCTGCATATCGACATCTTGGTAGAAGCAACGGCGGGAAACAATCTCCTGTCCTTCATGGATACCTTCTCGGGATATAACCAAATTATGATGAAGCCCGATGATCACAAAATGATTGCGTTCATCACCGATCACGGCACCTACTGTTACAAAGTGATGCCTTTCGGTCTCAAGAATGCAGGTGCAACGATTCGTGAACTGCATTTTTATCGAGCTTCTCGGAAAAACCATGGAGATTTACATCGATGATATGCTCATAAAATATGTCGAAGATCGAGATCAGATCTCGCATCTGCAAGATTGCTTCAAGAGGCTAAAATTGCATAACATGAAATTATACCTAGCTAAATGCAGGTTCGCGGTGGTGTCAAGGAATTCCTTGGATACCTCGTCACATATATAGGCATCATAGCTAATCCGAAACAAATAATGCGCTAATTGAAATGGCTTCCCCACGAACCAAACAAGAACTGCAAAGATTAACCAAGAGAGTTGCGGCAGTCAATCGTTTCATATCCAGATCAACATGAAAATGCCTATCCTTATATGAAACTTGAAAGAGAACAAAAAATTCAAGTGGTCAAAAGAATGCCAAAAAAACGATTTCCAACAGTTGAAGAATTATTTGACCAACTTCCTCCAGTTCTCGCGAAACCTTTTCAAGGGAGCCCATGTTTCTGTGTATTCCACAGTATCAACGACAGCTGTAACCGGCATTCTCATCAATGAAGAACTTGGTGAGCAAAAAAAAACGTAAGTAAAAATTTATTGGATGCCGAGACGCGATACCCTTTAATGGAAAAACTAGCTCTCGCCGTCGTAATGTCAGCACGAAACTGAGGCCATATTTTCAGTCGTATGCCTTCGTAGTACTCAGTTTATTCCTGTTGCGAACAATTTTGAACAGTCCTCGTCCATCTGGAAGGTTAGCAAAATGGGCGGTCGAATTGAGTGAATACGATATTGAGTATCAAAACGAAACTTGTGCAAAATCGCAAGTGCTCGCCCATTTCGTTGTAGAACTCCCGATGGAAGGCATGAAAAACCAAGAACCCAACTCGACCTAGACCCTTCATGTCGACGAATCTTTTTCCAAACAAGGCTCAGGAATCGGGGTTCAACTTACGTCGCCATTTTGGGAAGTCTTTGAACATTCCTTTCGACTAAATTTTCATGCTTCAAACAACAAAGCAGAGTATGAAGCTCTCGTCGCGGGTTTGCGACTAGCTCATGGTGTCAAGATAGGTAAAAATCACGTGTATTTCGATTCTTAACTAGTAGCAAACCAATACAGCGGGAATACTAAGAAAAGGATGAAAGCATGGATGCATACTTAAAACTCGTCCATAACCTATCTCAACACGTCGATCAATCGCCCTCACACAAATTCCCCGCGTGAAAAACGCCTAAACCGGTGATTTAGCAGCATTAGCATCAAGCTCAGATTTGGGTCTCAGAAGAGTAATTTGACGACGGGTAGCAGCAAGCACAACAAAGGGAACACTTTCTCCCTGCTCGTTTACTAGATCTACCGCTGGTTGACCAAATTTTTCCGCCCAAGAAACCTACAAAACGTTGGGCGACTAGATCAGAATGAAATAACCTTTCAGCACAACTCCATGAGTGTCACCAAGAAACTTTTACAAAAGGATCGAAATCAAAGTGGGAATGTTTCTCGTAAAATCTGCGGAAGCATCACTACTTGCCATCTCAATACAATGTGCCAATCACCCATCACTTTCATATAACTAATACGTTTTATAGGAAACAGTCTGTAAGAAAACAAGATTAGTATCATGCAAAACGACTTTGCAATACAAAAACGCAAATGAAGAAAACCTAATCTATGCTCGCAAAAATCACGAGTAATTTTGCTGAGAAAAATTCTCCATTTTGCGGAATACGAAAGAAAAACCAATCTCAGCATCACGAGACGTCGCATAGGCTAGAAGAATCATTTTTCGACAAAATTATATTCCTCGATAAAAAACACCTTCATGGAAGACCAAACAATCATAGACACTAACATCTTCTCAAACACGTATCCTTCGCGAAGATTCTAAAACGGTAATATTAACCATTTTGTTTGTTGCGGATCACAACAAATTTCTTAACGTCCTAAACAGACTATGCTGTCTCATATAGATAGCTCTCATAACATCTGACACAAGGATATAGCGCTATAGAAGAAATCCAAAATTTTGGTCAGCATTTCCAGACGCCTTAAAATTGTCTTTGGAGAGATGATCGATTCCTAACAGACAACTCATATAAGCCGAGAACCTATCGGACTTAAATCGGCTACGAAATCAGGTCAAAAACGATACATTAAACGGTAAGCCGAGTATTCATTCACCTCAATAGACGTTAACTTGTGTAGAGGCGTAGTCTTACCTAAA
>CAJHQP010009783.1:0-21063 GCA_905132765.1 Moricandia arvensis
AAATGCTTTTACGACTCTTTTTTAATCTAGTGTACTTGTCAGTGAATCTCTCATTAAGTTGAAGCTCTCTTTGTTGGATTTTGGACAGTTCTGGTTGTATAAGAAAGAGTTATGTGTTAGGACATGTGTTTCAATGATTTGAAAGATGGGCTTGGGAGCTTGTCTAGGAGGAGTTTCGATTCAGGTTCACAAAGGGAAATCTGCAACACTGAGTATTCATCTCCCGTGACCTATTGCCCAACTGCTGATATTAGCAAGCAGATGGGCTAATCTGCCACCATATAAGATGTGATAAAAGACTAGAGAGATGTGAGAGTGATTGCCGCAGAAACATGTGTGCTGTTTGCTTCTGTTTGTCGGTCTTGAGAGCTATGTGTAAGAGCTAACCCTCTGAAAAAAGCTTACTGTTCCATTTCCCTCAACAGAGAAACTTCAGTTGTGTGTTTTTTGTTGAAAAAAAGCTGATGAAGTTTTCTTTTTGCTGTTGTTTAATGTGTTTTCCACAGGTCACGCGATCCAATGATTCAGTGTTGCCATAAAGGAGGGGATAGTAAAAGCTAACGTTCTCATCTCTTTTCTTTGTTTATTGAGTCCTGGTAAGCTTTGTTGTTGGATTCTTGTGTTGGAGTTTCACTTAGCTTTTTGTGTTGAGTTCACTTTGTTTATTGGCTAAAGCAATGTTCAAGAAATTTGCTAGCGGCGTCTATAGACTCTATACCAAATTTTTTAAATGCTACCCATGTTCGCTTTAGAAAATGTGTACCATTATACTCGATTTGTCGATTTAGACAGTTTTTAGACAATTGGTTAAAAGACAAGTTGCAGTTATGTTTTTTTCTTTCAGCTCTACTTGTGGGAGAATGGGAGTTTCTTCTTTCAGCTACAACTCGGTATGAGCTACTCTGAGACCGGTAAGTTGATCCTCCATGGATGCTTGATATCTCAAGATCTGTAACTCTTACCATCGAATAGCTCAGGTTCGATTTGATTACAATATGTTCTAAGAACATATGCTTAGTTAATCTCATTGATGTGTTCATTCTTTTTATGATGCAACTTTCTTGGAACAAAGTTCTTGGTGTACGACACACACTACACAAGACACATCTTCTTCTTCACAGCGCACTCATCACTTGACCAACAAGCCGGAAGTATGGTTTCACTCAAGAAGTATCCTTTAAAGTCCTATCAGGAAGTCTAACAACATACTCAATCACCTACGAGCCAACGTGTTGGGCACACCGGGCACACGGAAATGCACTGCATCATGAATCCATCCCATCTCATCTCTCTGAACAGGCGGCTCCTGTCCCAAACCAACCAGAGAAGCTCCCCCGCCGCCCCAACACGGTCCTCCGGAGTCATTCCGCAGCAACATCTCATCTGCCAATCATCAGCTAGACTAACGCCGCGTCGGTAGACTTCAGCAGCTCTCAGATTCTCTGATAAAGGACGTATCATGCGTGGACGAATCCAAGAAGAGACGTGTTTAAACGTTGGTTTAAAGAAAACAGCCTAGAGGGCCGAGCAGACTGCAGTGCTGGTGTTTTGAACTTCCGGACGGTGTACGGTGCGTCCGTTAGACTCCACTTGTGGCCGTGAGACAGCCGCAGACACAAAGGAGGACAGGAGCAACCGGGGGCCGTGAGACAGCAGCAGACGCACAAGGTGAGCATGGAGCATCGGGGAGTCATGGCAGAGCCAAGAACAAAGTGATACTTCAGTTTGGTAAATGAGGAGAAAGATATTTTCACGATGGATTATACCGCGCCTCCATCCGCATCCCTGTCCGGCCGCTCTCCTCCACCGCCGCCGTTTGCGCACTCTCCTCGGCACTTCGACCGCCTTTTGACACACTCGCTTGTGAAATAATAAGAAAAACACTCATCATCTACTTCTCGCAAACATGTCATCCCAAAAATTATGCTAACCTTATTGTGTCTCTATGTTCTTGTCTAATCAAGTCTCAGTTACTGATTTTACTGTGAGAGCGACGTCTACTATAACTCTTTCAACATTTTATGTGAAATCTTCACTAACTTTATTTCCATATCATAAGAACTTTGAAATCGGTTTTCTTCTTAGTAATACTAATATTTAAGAATTTCATAGATTGGTAATATACCATTTTTCTGTTACTTGAAATTAATTTTCAGAGTTGCAACTAAAGAAAGTAAAAACAAAAATATTTCCTGTTTTAGAATAATCAGAAATAATTATTATTTAGAAATTATAAGGTGGTTTGATGGGTGACGCGCTATGTTGAAAATGAACAAACAATTTATTTGAAAAATTCGTTAAATTTGTTCTTCATAAAAATGGAAAGAAAATCTTGTTCACATAAATTCTGTGAAAAATTGTGGAACTAGATGGAAACTCTATATTGTCATTTATTTTAGAAAATATTCAATTTAATTGGGAAAATTACAATTTTACAAATTTGATATCACTTTGTAATTTATCTTTAACGAATGAAAATTTTCAAAAATTATTTTTAAATTGTGAAGAAAAATAGACTAAAATATTTTTTTTCAAATATTATAAAATTAGAACTTAAACCTTAAAACTAAACCTACCTTTCATAATCATAACCTAGGAAACAATTAATCACTAAAAGTTCAAATCAATATCAATATATTTTTTGATTAAAAATATTTTTACAAAGTGATACTTAAATTTGTTGCTATTTTAGTCATCTTTTTTTGATGTTAATGTGATGTACAGTGTGAGAAACAAGAATTTGATGCTTTAATTTTTTTCCCGCCCTTTTTTTGTAAAAATAACACCCCAACTACCCACATCCCATCCCCTCTAATCCCGTTCATTTTTTTTTTAATTTATATTTATTTTTGGCATTTCCTATTCTCTCCCACACCTTGCTATACCATAACAGAGTGTCCTATAGCAAGTGTCTTATTTATGAGTGACCCTCATTGGGGAAAAGGGGGGGGGGGGGTTTTTTTTGAATCTCTCTCTCTCTCTTCTCTCTGGTTTTGAATCTCTCTCTCTCTCTCTTCTCTCTCCTCTTCTCTCTCTCTCTTCTCTCTCTCTCTCTCTCTCTCTCTCTCTCTCTCTTCATTGTTCTTCATTTTTCTCCATGGTTCTCACATCTTGCTCATATCTCCTTAAACTTTCAGTTTTATTAGTGTCAAGAAGAAATTGCCAAATCTCAAAACAGGGCAAACTAGATTCACTCGGTAAAAAAGTGGAATAACTTCTTCATTCATAACTCCTATAACCTTGATTCAACTTCAGGGTGTTCTACACTGATTTATGAGTCCATTTTAAGCTTCTTACATCATGATTCATTCTGGTTTTATTAGTATCAGAAAAAATTGCCAAATCTCCAAAACAAGGTAAATCGGAGTCACTTCGGTTAAAAGTGGATAACTTCTTCATCATAACTCCTATGATCTTGATTCAACTTCAGGGTGATTCTAAACTGATTTATATTCCAAATCAAGCTTCTTACATTCTGTGGTTCATTCTGGTTTTATTAGTATCATGAAGAAATTGCCAACTCTCCAAACAAGGTAAACTAGAATCACTTCGGTTAAAGTGGGATAACTTCTTCATCGTAACTCCTATGATCTGATTCAACTTCTGGGTGATTCTACACTGATATTATGAGTCCAAATAAAGGTTCTTACATTGTGATTCATTCTGGTTTTATTAGTATCAAGAAGAAATGCCAACTCTCCAAACAGGGCAAACTGGAATCACTTCGGTTAAAAGTGGGATTACTTCTATCATCATAACTCCTATGATATTGATTCAAGTTCAGGTTGATTCTACACTGATTTATGAGTCCAAAATCAAGCTTCTTACATCGTGATTCATTCTGGTTTTATTAGTATCCAGAAGAAATTGCAAAATTCAAAATAGGGCAAACTAGATTCACTTCGGTTAAAAGTGGGATAATATTTCTTCATCATAACTCCTATGATATCGATTCAAATTCAGGGTCATTATCCACTGATTTATGAGTCCAAATAAAGCTTCTAACATCTTGATTCATTATGGTTTGATTAGAATCAAGAAGAAATTGCCAACTCTCCAAACAAGGCAAACTGGAATCACTTCGGTTAAAAGTGGGATAACTTCTTTATCATAACTCCTATGATCTTGATTCACCTTCAGGGTGATTCTACACTTATTTATGAGTTCCAAATTCAAGCTTCTCACATCGTGATTAATTCTATTTTTATTAGTATCAGGAAGAAATTGCCAAATCTACAAATAGGGTAAACTGGAGTCAGTTCGGTTAAAAAGTGGGATAACTTCTTCATCATAATTCCTATGATCTTGATTCAAACTTCAGGGGTAATTCAAACTGATTTATAAGTCCAAATCAGCTTCTTACATCGTGATTCATTCTGGTTTATTAGTATCAAGAAGAAATTGTTCAACTCTCCAAACAAGGTAAACTAGAATCACTTCGGGTTAAAGTGGAGATAACTTCTTCATCATAACTCCTATGATCTTGATTCAACTTCAGGGTGATTCTACACTGATTTATTAGTCCAAATCAATCTTCTTACATCGTGATTCATTCTGTTTTTTATAGTATCATGAAGAAATTGCCAACTTCTCCAAACAGGGCAAACTGGAATCACTTCGGTTAAAAGTGGGAAAACTTCTTCATCATAACTCCTATGATATTGATTTCACCATCAGGGGTGATTCTACACTGATTTATGAGTCCAAATAAATCTTCTCACATCGTGATTCATTCTAGTTTTATTAGTATCAGAAGAAATTGCCAAATCTCCCAAACAGGGCAACTGGAATCAAATTCGGTTAAAAGTGGTATAACTTCTTCATTATAAATCCAATGATATTGATTCAACTTTCAGGATGATTCTACACTTATATATGAGTCCAAATAAGCTTCTTACATCTTGATTCATTCTGGTTTAATCTAGAATCAAGAAGAAAATTGCCAAATCTCCAAACAACGGTAAAACTGAGTCACTTCAGTTAAAAGTGGGATAACTTCTTCATCATAACTCCTATGATCTTAATTCAAATTCAGGGTGATTCTAATACTGATTTATGAGTCCAAGTCAAGCTTCTTATATCGTGATTCATTGTGGTTTTATTGTATCAAGAAAAAATTGCCAAAATCTCCAAACAGGGTAAACTAGAAATCACTTCGGTTAAAAGTGGGATACTTTGTTGAGATGAAGACAAGGAAGTGTTGTGGCTGGACAGTAACTTTGGAGTTTTACTGTGGTAACTTTATTATTACCACAGTAACTTCAGGAAGTTACCTAATGAGATAACAAGTTACCTGGTGAAGAAATGGGGTGAGGAAATTCGTCCAAGAGCAGTGGGCAAGAGAGTGGCAGGATAAGGTTAAGCTTGGCTGGAAAAGGTAGGAGAGGCACTTTACAGCCTGTCCCAAGCGATGTGAAGGCATCTCAGCTATGCATTTGTATTGACTTCACATGCTTAGGAGCCTAGCTTGAATACAATGAACCTAGACACTCTTGTATTCTCTTTAATTTCGTGTAGACACTTCATTTGTGATAATTAATGGAGTTTTTGAGTCTCTCTCTCTCTAGTTCATCTATTCTCTCTTTTCTCTTAAATCTGTCACATATAATAATCTGATTATCTATTAAACACTCTACAAACACAAAAGTGTTTTAAACTTCTTCATAACAACTCCTATGATCTTGATTCAACTTCAGGGTGATTCTACACTGATTAATGAGTCCAAATCAAGCTTCTTACATCGTGATTCGTTCTGGTTTTATTAGTATCAAGAAGAAATTGCACACTCTCCAAACAGGGCAAACTGGAATTACTTCGGTTAAAAGTGGGATAACTTCTTCATCATAACTCCTATGATCTTGATTCAACTTCAGGGTGATTTTATACTGATTTATGAGTCCAAATCAAGATTTTTACATCGTGATTCATTCTTCTTTTATTAGTATTCAGAAGAAATTGCCAAATCTCAAAACAGGGCAAACTAGATTCACTTCGGTTAAAAGTGGGATAACTTCTTCATCATAACTCCTATGATCTTGATTCAACTTCTGAGTGATTCTACACTGATTTATGAGTCCAAATCAAGCTTCTTAAATCGTGATTCATTTTCCTTTTATTAGTATCAAGAAGAAATTGCAAACTCTCCAAACATGGTAAACTGGAATCACTTCGGTTAAAAGTGGGATAAATTTTTCATCATAACTCCAATGATATTGATTCAACTTCAGGATGATTCTACACTGATTTATGAGTCCAAATAAAGCTTCTTACATCGTGATTCATTCTGGTTTTATTAGTATCAAGAAAAAATTGTCAACTCTCCAAACATGGCAAACTGGAATCACTTCGGTTAAAAGTGGGATAACTTCTTCATCATAACTCCTATGATCTTGATTCAACTTCTGAGTGATTCTACACTGATTTATGAGTCCAAATCAAGCTTCTTACATCGTGATTCATTCTGGTTTTATTAGTATCAAGAAGAAATTGCCAACTCTCCAAACAGGGCAAACTGGAATCACTTCGGTTAAAAGTGGGATAACTTCTTCATCATAACTCCTATGATCTTGATTCAACTTCAGGGTAATTATACACTGATTTATGAGTCCAAATCAATCTTCTTACATCGTGATTCATTCTGGTTTTATTAGTATCAAGAAGAAATTGCCAAATCTCAAAACAGGGCAAACTAGATTTACTTCGGTTAAAAGTGGGATAATTTCTTCATCATAACTCCTATGATATTCATTCAAATTCAGGGTCATTATCCACTGATTTATGAGTCCAAATAAAGCTTCTAACATCTTTATTCATTATGGTTTGATTAGAATAAAGAAGAAATTGCCAACTCTCCAAACAAGGCAAACTACAATCACTTCGCTTAAAACTGGGATAACTTCTTCATCATAACTCCTATGATCTTGATTCACCTTCAGGGTGATTCTACACTGATTAATGAGTCCAAATCAAGCTTCTCACATCGTGATTCATTCTAGTTTTATTAGTATCAAGAAGAAATTGCCAAATCTCCAAACAGGGTAAACTGGATTCACTTCGGTTAAAAGTGGGATAACTTCTTCATCATAACTCATATGATATTGATTCAAATTCAGGGTGATTATCCACTGATTTATGAGTCTAAATCAAGCTTCTTACATTGTGGTTCATTCTGGTTTTATTAGTATCAAGAAGAAATTGCCAACTCTCCAAACAAGGTAAATTAGAATCACTTCAGTTAAAAGCGGGATAACTTCTTCATCATAACTCCTATGATCTTGATTCAACTTCTGGGGGATTCTACACTGATTTATGAGTCCAAATCAATCTTCTTACATCGTGATTCATTCTGGTTTTATTAGTATCAAGAAGAAATTGCCAACTCTCCAAACAGGGGCAAACTGGAATTACTTCGGTTAAAAGTGGGATAACTTCTTCATCATAACTCCTATGATCTTGATTCAACTTCAGGGTGATTTTATACTGATTTATGAGTCCAAATCAAGATTTTTACATCGTGATTCATTCTTCTTTTATTAGTATTCAGAAGAAATTGCCAAATCTCAAAACAGGGCAAACTAGATTCACTTCGGTTAAAAGTGGGATAACTTCTTCATCATAACTCCTATGATCTTGATTCAACTTCTGAGTGATTCTACACTGATTTATGAGTCCAAATCAAGCTTCTTAAATCGTGATTCATTTTGCTTTTATTAGTATCAAGAAGAAATTGCAAACTCTCCAAACATGGTAAACTGGAATCACTTCGGTTAAAAGTGGGATAAATTCTTCATCATAACTCCAATGATATTGATTCAACTTCAGGATGATTCTACACTAATTTATGAGTCCCAAATAAAGCTTCTTACATCGTGATTCATTCTGGTTTTATTAGTATCAAGAAAAAATTGTCAACTCTCCAAACATGGCAAACTGGAATCACTTCGGTTAAAAGTGGGATAACTTCTTCATCATAACTCCTATGATCTTGATTCAACTTCTGAGTGATTCTACACTGATTTATGAGTCCAAATCAAGCTTCTTACATCGTGATTCATTCTGGTTTTATTAGTATCAAGAAGAAATTGCCAACTCTTCCAAACAGGGCAAACTGGAATCACTTCGGTTAAAAGTGGGATAACTTGTTCATCATAACTCCTATGATCTTGATTCAAACTTCAGGGTAATTATACACTGATTTATGAGTCCAAATCAATCTTCTTGCATCGTGATTCATTCTGGTTTTATTAGTATCAAGAAGAAATTGCCAAATCTCAAAACAGGGCAAACTAGATTTACTTCGGTTAAAAGTGGGATAATTTCTTCATCATAACTCCTATGATATTCATTCAAATTCAGGGTCATTATCCACTGATTTATGAGTCCAAATAAAGCTTCTAACATCTTTATTCATTATGGTTTGATTAGAATAAAGAAGAAATTGCCAACTCTCCAAACAAGGCAAACTACAATCACTTCGCTTAAAACTGGGATAACTTCTTCATCATAACTCCTATGATCTTGATTCACCTTCAGGGTGATTCTACACTGATTAATGAGTCCAAATCAAGCTTCTCACATCGTGATTCATTCTAGTTTTATTAGTATCAAGAAGAAATTGCCAAATCTCCAAACAGGGTAAACTGGATTCACTTCGGTTAAAAGTGGGATAACTTCTTCATCATAACTCATATGATATTGATTCAAATTCAGGGTGATTATCCACTGATTTATGAGTCTAAATCAAGCTTCTTACATTGTGATTCATTCTGGTTTTATTAGTATCAAGAAGAAATTGCCAACTCTCCAAACAAGGTAAACTAGAATCACTTCAGTTAAAAGCGGGATAACTTCTTCATCATAACTCCTATGATCTTGATTCAACTTCTGGGGGATTCTACACTGATTTATGAGTCCAAATCAATCTTCTTACATCGTGATTCATTCTGGTTTTATTAGTATCAAGAAGAAATTGCCAACTCTCCAAACAGGGCAAACTGAAATCACTTCGGTTAAAAGTGGGATAACTTCTTCATCATAACTCCTATGATCTTGATTCAGCTTCAGGGTGATTCTACACTGATTTATGAGTCCAAATCAATCTTATCACATCGTGATTCATTCTAGTTTTATTAGTATCAAGAAGAAATTGCCAAAATCTACAAATAGGGCAAATTGGAATCAATTCGGTTAAAAGTGGGATAACTTTTTCATTATAAATCCAATGATATTGATTCAACTTCAGGATGATTCTAAAATGATATATGAGTCCAAATCAAGCTTCTTACATCTTTATTCATTCTGGTTTAATTATAATCAAGAAAAATTGTCAAATCTACAAACAGGGTAAACTGGAGTCATTTCGGTTAAAAGTGGGATAACTTCTTCATCATAACTCCTATGATCTTAATTCAAATTCAGAGTGATTCTAAACTGATTTATGAGTATAAATCAAGCTTCTTATATCGTGATTCATTCTGGTTTTATTTGTATCAAGAAGAAATTGCCAAATCTCCAAACAGGGTAAACTAGATACACTTCGGTTAAAAGTGGGATAACTTCTTCATCATAACTCCTATGATCTTGATTCAACTTCAGGGTGATTCTACACTGATTAATGAGTCCAAATCAAGCTTCTTACATCGTTATTCGTTCTGGTTTTATTAATATCAAGAAGAAATTGCCAACTCTCCAAACAGGGCAAACTGGAATCAATTGGGTTAAAAGTGGGATAACGTCTTCATTATAAATCCAATGATATTGATTCAACTTCAGGATGATTCTACACTTATATATTAGTCCAAATCAAGCTTCTTACATCGTGATTCATTCTGGTTTTATTAGTATCAAGAAGAAATTGCCAACTCTCCAAACAGGGCAAACTGGAATCACTTCGGTTAAAAGTGGGATAACTTCTTCATCATAACTCCCTATGATCTTGATTCAACTTCAGGGTAATTATACACTGATTTATGAGTCCAAATCAATCTTCTTACATCGTGATTCATTCTGGTTTTATTAGTATCAAGAAGAAATTGCCAAATCTCAAAACAGGGCAAACTAGATTCACTTCGGTTAAAAGTGGGATAATTTCTTCATCATAACTCCTATGATATTGATTCAAATTCAGGGTCATTATCCACTGATTTATGAGTCCAAATAAAGCTTCTAACATCTTGATTCATTATGGTTTGATTAGAATCAAGAAGAAATTGCCAACTCTCCAAACAAGGCAAACTACAATCACTTCGCTTAAAAGTGGGATAACTTCTTCATCATAACTCCTATGATCTTGATTCAACTTCAGGGTGATTTTACACTGATTTATGAGTCCAAATCAAGCTTCTTACATCGTGATTCATTCTGTTTTAATTAGTATCAAGAAGAAATTGCCAAATCTCCAAATAGGGTATAGTAGAGTCACTTCGGTTAAAAATGGATAACTTCTTCATCATAACTCCTATGATCTTAATTCAAATTCAGGGTGATTCTAAACTGATTTATGAGTCCAAGTCAAGCTTCTTATATCGTGATTCATTCTGGTTTTATTTGTATCAAGAAGAAATTGCCAAATCTCCAAACAGGGTAAACTAGAATCACTTCGGTTAAAAGTGGGATAAACTTCTTCATCACAACTCTTATGATCTTGATTCAACTTCAGGGTGATTCTACCCTGATTAATGAGTCCAAATCAAGCTTCTTACATCGTGATTCGTTCTGGTTTTATTAGTATTAAGAAGAAATTGCCAACTCTCCAAACAGGGCAAACTGGAATTACTCGGTTAAAAGTGGGATAACTTCTTCATCATAACTCCTATGATCTTGATTCAACTTCAGGGTGATTTTACACTGATTTATGAGTCCAAATCAAGCTTCTTACACTTTATTTAATTCTGGTCTTGGTTGAAATATTGAAGAGCAGAAATGAATATTGAAGCTATGAGTGAGAAGTTATCATGGTACTTGGTGATATGTGAGCAATAGGAGATGTGTGATCAATGGGAGATGTGTGCAATAATAGGAACGGCTATGCCTTGATCTGAAAGGTTGCACACTCAACCATTGATCATAAGATTGTATATGCAACCGATGGAGCCTCAAGTGTCTATAAGAGTGAAGTAAAGTCCAGGAGGGACTTAGGGAAGATCTGATCAAGAAGTTGATAATCTGATCATGACTTGCAACACAAGGCACAAGAGAAGCTTAAGGTTCAAGGAAGTGAAGTATATGGGAAAGTGAAGCGTGTGGCGTGTGGAATGGTCTAGGAAGACTATCTGGACGTTGGATATTATTATGTGCAAAGGAAAGAGGCTTTAGTGTGTGAAAGGATAAGGTAACAGGCTGGAAAGTGTAAAGGTGTTGTACCAAAAGGTGCTTTACCTTTCCAGCCATACACACTTTGCTTCTGAGCCTTTAAATTCAAAATGGAGCCTTCAGATGCATTCTCTCAGTCCAAGCTTATCCCTTACAGCTTGCAACAGCTAGACCACGACCAGTCTACTCTCAATCCAAGCCATCCATCCTCTCAAGTTAATAAGAACCATTAGATGTAGGTTTAATGAGTTCAGATTGTATCTTGCCTTATATAAGGCTGTAGTTGGCATTTTGTAAAGCTTAAGCTGAATGGGGGTTTCCCCATCTCTTCATAATAAAAGTGTGTTGTTCTTGGATCAGAATCCCTTAATATCTCAGTTTCTTAAACACTAAAACACTTAATCACTCTTATACACTCTTATACACTTGTTTCTGGTCCTAGTTCACACACATACCATCAGATCATCTCTTAACCTTTTCAAGACCATTCTTGCCTTGTAAAGGCGTGTGCTTCATCACCAACACACACAGCATTGCTCTCTGAAAATCCAACATGGTATCAGAGCCAGGTTCATCAGATCTTGGTTATAGCTTCCGCAAACACACAGCACTCTCCTCAGCTCAAATCAAAACCTTGAAGACATGTGCATTTGGTTCTAGTTCTTTGAAGACTGAAGCTTCAAGATGGCGTGTTCTCCTTGTCTCTCAAGCTATTCTCTAACCAGCCAGATGGTGACTCTTATTCTGGAAGCAAAGGTGTTTGGAGAGGTCTAGCTAACCAGCCTCCAAGGTGACTTATCCAAGTGCTATTTCTCATCTGGTACAAAGAAGATGGTGTCCTGTTCTTGGCGCCTTAAAGTCTTGAAGAAAGGAGGGGTCTTTGGGCTGTTTGGTACAAGATGAAGGCCATTGACAGAAGGAGAAGGAGGTGGGTGACGATCCAGACTCCATAATCCAACAAAAGCCTTGGTGGTTTGCATCTAGAGACTAAGGAATCAACATGGTTCCTTGAGTAAGCAAATCTTAAACTCATCTTGATATTGAGACTGTGATAATGACTCTTGCTGTGTGTTGAGTATGTGATTGAAACCTGAGGATATTATTAATGATTGCCTGATTATATTATCTTGAATCTCTCCCAGGATGCTTAATAAGTCTTGTTTGGTGTTTGAGAATTTAAAAAATGCTTACTTCAGTTCTAAATGGTGCTTGACATGATATTAGATAGTATGTTCTGAATCTGTTGCATACATGAATAGAATCTGATTTAAAGTAAGGCATTGGTCTGATGGTTCATAATAATATTGCTTAGCCTCGGTTCTTAATGTCTTGTGTTGCTAGGATGTTAGATTAAAATTTGTATCCAGCTAGCTTGCATTAGAATCACTAAAGGTTGTTGCATATTGATTATGAGAGTTCCTAAATGTCTTGTCTTGTTTCTGATAAGAGCTTGCTTGCATTTAGAGAATGGAAAGCTTGCATTAGATGGATCTTAACTATAATAAGAGGCCATCTAAGTGCAATGCGAGTGAGACATTGGCACAAGCCAATGCATTGTGTCTTATCTTTGCTGGAGTTTGAGTGTTGTTTCAGGTTCACTAGGTGTGCTCTTGGATCACCATACATCCGAGTGAAAGAGGAAGGCTAATCCCATAGGGAAAGGTTGCTGGTGTGTATTCAAATACACAAGGCAAGTGATCATCATCTAAGTCTGGAGGAGACTGATGATCAAAGGCATTGGAGTTAAAAGGGGAAGGTTGATCAGTGGTTGAATGCATTGTCCATTTAGATGGAATGCTCCTGATCTTAAGGATCATTGAGGCTCACTTCAAGTTTGGTGTGTTGCTCATTCCAAACTTGAGGAGGGGAGCAAAGTGAGCCACCTGATAATCCTTGGGGCTCAGTGACTTGTGGTACTCAAGGCCATTGCATGCTGATCTAGAAAGAGATCATGCCGCAGTGAAGGAGGAAGAAGGTCACTCAACAAGCTAAGTGAGGAGTGCTTGTAGAGTGGACTGAGGTATCTCCTCTATGCAATGGTAATGTATTGGAGGCTCATGTATCAAGTCTGGAGAAGATGGTGGTACTCTCCACATGATTTATCAAATAGCCATCATGCGCTCACCATTCAAGCTTGGACCTTCTCTATACTCGGTCTCAAGCTTGAGGGGGAGTGTGGATGAGCTTGCATGATAAGAGAAGAAGCTGTAAGGCTCAGTGTGTGAGGATTCAAGTGGCGGATCAAGGAAGCCACTCCTCACCATCTAAACAAGGGAGTAAACCTGATCTTAACTCTTTATATACATTCATGATAGGTTTATCTCTTGAGAACTGATACACTTGTAGAATGATGTATCAGGTACCTTACTTGGATACTCAAGAAGACAAGGAGAAGATAGGCGTGTGGTCTGACCTGAAAGAGAAGGCAAGAAGCCATAAGAGAAGGGAAGACACAAGCCATTCCAAGAAGAGGTCCAAGAAGGTGTTATGAAGCTTGTATATCCTTGAATACAATCTGGTGTAGTGTGAGCCTTGAACACAACAAGACGGTTGTGAGAAAGAGAGAGTGACCAAGATCAGTTCAAGAGAGTACAAGAAGGGTTGTGTTGTGTGCATTGAGATCATTTGAGATGCACACATGTGTTAGGACATGATAAAGGGTCTTCGTGTCTATGAGGGTGATACCAAGACACAAAGACCCACTGGCTAATCCCCAGGCCTTGAAGGCTCTACTCTTTTTCCCTTACAGGTTTTGTCCCAAAGGGTTTTCCTTGTAAGGTTTTTAATGAGGGAGACTCTTCAAGGTTCCAAGCTTGACTTAGGATCACCTAGAGTCAAGCTTGAGGGGGAGTAATAACTTGAAGAGCAGAAATGAATATTGAAGCTATGAGTGAGAAGTTATCATGGTACTTGGTGATATGTGAGCAATAGGAGATGTGTGATCAATGGGAGATGTGTGCAATAATAGGAACGGCTATGCCTTGATCTGAAAGGTTGCACTCTCAACCATTGATCACACATCTCCTATTGCTCACATATCACCAAGTACCATGATAACTTCTCACTCATAGCTTCAATATTCATTTCTGCTCTTCAAGTTATTACTCCCCCTCAAGCTTGACTCTAGGTGATCCTAAGTCAAGCTTGGAACCTTGAAGAGTCTCCCTCATTAAAAACCTTACAAGGAAAACCCTTTGGGACAAAACCTGTAAGGGAAAAAGAGTAGAGCCTTCAAGGCCTGGGGATTAGCCAGTGGGTCTTTGTGTCTTGGTATCACCCTCATAGACACGAAGACCCTTTATCATGGCCTAACACATGTGTGCATCTCAAATGATCTCAATGCACACAACACAACCCTTCTTGTACTCTCTTGAACTGATCTTGGTCACTCTCTCTTTCTCACAACCGTCTTGTTGTGTTCAAGGCTCACACTACACCAGATTGTATTCAAGGATATACAAGCTTCATAACACCTTCTTGGACCTCTTCTTGGAATGGCTTGTGTCTTCCCTTCTCTTATGGCTTCTTGCCTTCTCTTTCAGGTCAGACCACACGCCTATCTTCTCCTTGTCTTCTTGAGTATCCAAGTAAGGTACCTGATACATCATTCTACAAGTGTATCAGTTCTCAAGAGATAAACCTATCATGAATGTATATAAAGAGTTAAGATCAGGTTTACTCCCTTGTTTAGATGGTGAGGAGTGGCTTCCTTGATCCGCCACTTGAATCCTCACACACTGAGCCTTACAGCTTCTTCTCTTATCATGCAAGCTCATCCACAAGTCTGATCAGAAACAATATACACAACTTGCCTTGACATATTTGAAGCAATAGGAATAATGGGGAATCAGATCACGTGGTTGGTTAAGGTCCCTAGTCAAAGAGAGACGTTAAGGTGCTGTCACTATCCAAGTTCAGTTCCTGCAAGATCAGACTTGTCCTACTCTCCTCTTAGTTTATTATTTGTCTAGGATATTTCAAGTTTATTATTTCTTTATGCAATCTGCTTCTCTATATATGTAACTCTCCTATGTACTAAATTAACTAAGAAAAACATATTTTTCCTCATCTCTATCTGGTTTTGAATCTCTCTCTCTCTCTCTCTCTCTCTCTCTCTCTCTCTCTCTCTCTCTCTCTCTCTCTCTCTCTCTCTCTCTCTCTCTCTCTCTTTCTCTCTCTCTCTCTCTCTGTCTCTCTCTTCATTGTTCTTCATTTTTCTCCATGGTTCTTCACAATTCTTAGCTCATATCTCCTTAAACTTTCATGGTATCAGAGCAACAAAGCTCTTGAACCTACTCTTTCTTCCGCAAACACTGAATTTATTTCTCTCCATCTTTTAAATCCTTCTCTCTCTCCTGTTCTTGTGTTCTTGGCGAGTGGAAGCAAAGATGGATAACAGCAACAACAACAACTGAACTCTCAGCATTCATGTGACCTTAAAAGGAGTTAACTATCTCTTATGGGCCAGGATGGTGAAGATTGCCCTTGGAGGAAAAGGTTTATGGAGCCATGTCTCAACAGAAGCAGCTCCAAAACAAACTATCCAAGGAGAAGATGGAAAGGAGATGGTGGTAGCTGATGAAGACAAATGGGTCAGGAAGATCTCATGGTGCTCACAGCCCTCCTTAGCTCCATTGAACCAGCTATTATGGAGTCTTACTCATACTGTGAGACCACCAAGCAGCTGTGGGATACTCTCTACAAAGTGTATGGAATTGTCTCCAACCTTACTAGAGTTTTTGAAGTGAAAAGAGCCATCAATGCTCTCAGCCAAGGAGATGGGGAGTTTCAACCTCATTTTGGCAAGTACAGATCTCTTTGGGAAGAGTTGGAGTTACTAAGGCCTCACACAACTGACCCTGCACTCTCTTAACAAGGCGTGAAGAGGACAAAGTATTTGGGCTACTGCTCACTCTCAACCCATCTTATGGAAGCCTGATTAAGCACATCTTGAGAGCTGATAAGCTACCTGACCTGGATGAAGTATGTGCTCAAATCCAGAAGGAGGAAGGCTCAATGGGCTTATTTGGAAGTAAAGGACACTTAACCATGGCTCACCAAGCTGAGGAAGCAGTGGCAAACAAGGCAGCTTACAAGCAAGATGATAGGAAGGCCTTGATCTGTGACCATTGCAAGAAAAAAGGCCACATGAAAGACAAGTGCTGGATTCTCCACCCTCACCTTAAGCCAAACAAGTTTAAGGAGCCACGCTTTCAGGATGCAAGATCCCACCTCTCAACTGATGGAACTGAGCCAGTGACTCCAAGCTCAATGTGCTCTAACAACAATGGTGGAGTGATGTGATCATGGACCGGATCACTAAGGAGGACAAGGAGAGTCTAGATGAGCCACGTGAAGCCACAATGCATCAGCCACTTGGTGAGGATGCTCTAGCCATTCCTGAAGGTCCCATGACTCGTTCCAGAGTCAAGAAGCTTAAGGAGAATGTTGTTGGATTACTCACTTCACATCCACAACAAGAAGGTCTTGGACAAGGTTTGATCCGAGATGTCTTGATCACCATTCAAGCCATCTCTACACCAAACTGAGTTAGTGTCTAGGCAAGATATGGGGTCCGTGCTCTTTTCCTTGCTTTTGGTTTTGTCCCACGAGGTTTTCCAGGAGGAAGGTTTTTAACGAGGCCACAACTTGTCTACACATCACCTAAGTGCTATTCTCGGTCCAAGACTAATAGAAGTTGCATTTTATTTCATTTTAAACTTATAGACTATAGTTTTAGTTCTTTCCTTTTTTGATTCATGTCGAAACCCTAGAGGATTTGTCTCTGGTTTCTTATTTAAAGGGTTATCTACACCCTTTTGTAATCATCCAACTTTTCAATAACAAGTATCATTCATCTTTGACGGCTCTCTCTCTCTAGAAAGTGTGCCGAGTTCTGGTGTGTCATATCCAGAGACTTAAGGGTGTTTAGTTTGGTGTCATATCCAAATCATTCATCTAGGAGTATCAAGAGATCATTCATCCCTCTTGTGTCACCATTCAATCCACACGCCTTGAAGAACTTGAGTCTCTTATTCGTTCCTGCAAGGATCTATCCACTCCCATCAACCAAAGAGCATCCTAGGGATGCATCAAGTGGTATCAGAGCAACTTTGGTTGGGAAGTACTCGCTATCCTTTGTTTTCTTGTTTCTTTTGTTTGTTCAATCCGTGTTTCATCTTTATCTTTTGAATAAGCAGTAGAACGCATCTAAACTAGGGCTGCTCGAGTTGCATAAGAGTTTTAGACAAAGATTATAGGACTTTCCTTTTTGGTTTTTTTCGGAAACCCTAGAGAGAGAGTAATCCTAGCCGCATGCATCATCCTTGTCGATTGCTTTGTGCATTGCTTTAACTTGTTTAACACCTTGAACACGAGCATATTAGGATTGTTAGGTTGCTAGAACACCTTAGAAGATTTTAGGAAAAAGTTTAGAAGCTTTTCCATTTTGCTTGAAATCGATTTCCTTTTCACTTAGCCGATTTCCTTTTCACTTTTGTCTTGCATTGTAAGCTTGTTTCTTTTCCTTTTTACTTGTTTTCTTTTTCCTTTTTGCTTGTCTTCTTCCCTAGAAACCTTTACTGGTTGTCTTGTTTGTCTTTGGGCAGGAACAATGGTGTCCGAGTCTGAGGAAGAGGCTGAACTCGTCAGGAGAAACAAACTCCTCATGGAAGCAATGACCAATCAACTTAACCAAAGTATGGTGGCAACCATGACCGAGATGATGAGGACCAACCTCAATGACACCAGGAGAGAGCTTAGAGAAGACATCAGGAGAGCTACTAGTCACTTACCAAACCAAGAGACTAGGAGAGAAGAGAGACCGCAAGCAACTCACCAAGCAACTCGCCAAACAACTCGCCAAGAACATGATGGTTATGAGGATACTGATGAAGAGTATGATCACCTCAGCTCATCCTCAAGAAGACCTAGGCGTGCCCAAGAGAGAAGAGTGAACCAAGGAGATGATCTTGCTGGCTTGAAGATCAAAATACCCCCATTCCATGGCAAGGCTGATCCGGATGCCTATCTTGAGTGGGAGAAGAAGATTGAGCTAGTCTTTCAGTGCAAGCAATACACCAACCACAAGAAGATTCAGATTGCTGCCACTGAATTCTATGACTATGCTTTGAGTTGGTGGGATCAGTACCTCACAACTCGTAGAAGGAATGGAGAGGAACCGGTTGAAACTTGGACAGAGATGAAGTCAATCATGCGCAAGAGGTTTGTTCCAAGCCATTACCTTAGAGACTTGCACCACCGGCTGAGGAAGCTTACCCAAGGTTCAAGATCAGTGGAGGAGTATTACCAAGAGATGGAGTTGCTCATGCTGAGGGCCAACATATCAGAGGATAGAGAAGCAACCATGTCAAGGTTCCTTTGTGGCTTAAACCGAGAGATACAAGATAATGTTGAGATGCAACATTATGTGGAGCTTGAAGAGATGCTACACAAGGCTATTCTTGTTGAGCAACAACTCAAGAGGAGGGGACACTCACGCAATCAGTATGGCTCTAACCGGTTACACAACAACAAGGAAGAGAAGACACCTTATTCTAAGGAGTCTAAACCATTCCAGAAGGACAACAAGTCCTATCCAAGAGAAGAGGCCAAACCAATCAGTGCTCTTGACAAGGGCAAAGGCAAGGTTGAAGCATCTAGTTCCAGAGCTCGTGATGTCAAGTGCTTCAAGTGCCAAGGAAGAGGACACTATGCCAATGAGTGTACCAACAAGAGAGTCATGTTCTTACTAGAAGATGGAGAGTATACCTCAGGAGATGACAACACCGAGACTGACCAAGAAGACACTGAAGAAGAACTTGAAGAAGGACCAGTCCAGGGGAAGCTTTTAGTAGCAAGAAGCTTCTAAGCTTGCAAAACAAGGCTGAGGAGCTAGAGCAACGTGAGAACCTCTTCTACACCCGGTGCTTGGTCCAAGGAAAGGTGTGCAGCCTCATTGTTGATGGAGGAAGTTGTGTCAATGCTGCGAGTGAGACAATGGTTCAGAAGTTGGGATTGAAGGTTCAAAAGCATCCCAAGCCTTATAAGTTGCAATGGCTGAATGAAGAAGGCACCATGAAGGTTTCAAGTCAAGTTCTCATTCCCTTAGCCATTGGGAGATATGAAGATGAAGTCTTGTGTGATGTGTTGCCTATGCAAGCTGGTCACATACTCCTTGGAAGACCATGGCAATCTGATAGGCGTGTGATCCATGATGGCTTCACCAACAAGCATTCCTTCTTGTTCAAGGGCAAGAAGACTACTCTGGTTCCCTTGACACCCAAAGAAGTGCAACAAGATCAGATTCAACTCCAAAAGAAGAAGGAGATTGATCTAAAACCGGCTGGAACTAAGCAGCCAAACTTCTATGCCAACATGGGTGATATCAAAAGAACTCTCAACTCTAAACAATCTACTATCTTACTTGTGTTTAAAGAGACTCTATTGAACTTAACTGATTCTACACCGGTGTATCCGAGTGAAATGGTTTCTCTTTTGCAGGAGTTTCAAGATGTATTTCCAGAGGACAATCCCATTGGTTTACCACCATTGAGAGGGATTGAGCACCAGATAGACTTTGTTCCAGGATCTACACTTCCAAACCGTCCAGCATATAGACGCAATCCGGTTGAGACCAAGGAGTTGCAAAGACAAGTAGAGGAACTAATGGAGAAGGGCTATATCCGGGAGAGTTTGAGCCCATGTACTGTACCAGTGCTCCTAGTTCCTAAGAAGGATGGTACATGGCGTATGTGTGTTGATTGTAGATCAATCAACAACATCACAGTGAAGTATCGCCACCCTATCCCTAGACTAGATGATATGCTTGATGAATTACATGGTTCTTGCATCTTTTCTAAGATTGATTTAAAAAGTGGTTATCATCAGATTAGGATGAAAGAAGGAGATGAATGGAAAACTGCATTTAAAACTAAGCATGGATTGTATGAGTGGTTAGTTATGCCATTTGGATTAACCAATGCACCTAGTACATTCATGAGGTTAATGAATCATGTTCTTAGATCATTCATAGGCATTTCGGTTGTAGTATACTTTGATGACATCTTAGTGTATAGCAAGAACTTAGAAGAGCATCTAGATCATCTTAAGGCTGTCTTGAGTGTTTTAAGAAGTGAAAAGCTTTATGCCAACTTGAAGAAGTGCACCTTTTGCACAGATAACTTGGTTTTCCTAGGCTTTGTTGTGAGTGCAGATGGAGTTAAGGTTGATGAGGAGAAGATCAAGGCAATCAAGGAATGGCCGAGTCCAACCTCAGTAGGAGAAGTGAGGAGTTTCCATGGGCTTGCCGGCTTCTATAGAAGATTTGTGAAGGACTTTTAGCACCATTGCAGCTCCCTTAACTGAAGTTATAAAGAAGGATGTTGGTTCAAGTGGGGAGATGCACAAGAGAAGGCTTTCCAGAGCCTAAAGAGAAGCTTACTCATCACCTCTTCTTATGCTTCCTGACTTTACCAAAACTTTTGAAATAGAATGTGATGCCTCAGGAATTGGTATTGGTGCTGTATTGATGCAGGATAGGAAACCCATTGCATACTTCAGTGAGAAGCTTGGAGGGGCCACTCTCAACTATGCAACATATGACAAGGAACTCTATGCCTTGGTGAGGGCATTACAAACGTGGCAACACTACTTGTGGCCCAAGGAGTTTGTCATTCACACTGATCATGAGTCCCTAAAGTATCTAAAAGGGCAGAGTAAGCTAGCAAGAGACACACAAGGTGGGTTGAATTC
>CAJHQP010009784.1:0-21055 GCA_905132765.1 Moricandia arvensis
ACCCTAAACTCTAAACCATAAACCCTAAACTTTAAACCCTAATGTGGATCCCATCAGAACTCCGTATTGAAGCGTGCTTAGGCGAGAGTAGTACAAAGATGTGTGACTTTCCGGGAAGTCCTCGGTTTGCACCTTTTATTTATTTATTTTCAATCCAAAACGCATCTCAACTATGAAACCCCCTAAATTTTGAACCATGAGGAACTAAAGAGTCTACAACACCTTTTTGGAAATGCCACAAAACCATCAATGGCAGCAATAAGGCTTGCCATTTTTTGAACCAAATTTCAACCGTTTTGAGACTCAAAATAGCTCTGGAATGTTTTGGGGCTTAAAATAGTTACGAAATGGTCTTTATGCATTTTGTCTTCGTGTTTCGATCAATGTCCATGCACTTTTATTATGTAAATTATGCCAATGAATCATGCGGATCCCACGCAAAGTCACCTGATTTTTCTGAAATTAAGGATATAAGGAATCGCGAGACATGTACTAAACCCCAAGCCCTAAAACCTAAACACTAAACCCTAAACTCTAAACACTAAACCCTAAAACATAAACCCTAAACCCTAAACTCTAAACTTTAAACACTAAATCCTAAGCCGGATACCATCAGTACTCCGTAGTGAAGCGTGCTTGGCGAGAGTAATACTAAGATGTGTGACCTCCCAAAAAGTCCTCGTGTTGCACCTTTATTAGTTTTTCTTCAATCCAAAACGCATCTCAACTTTGAAACCCCCTAAATTATTAACCATGAGGAACTACGCCGCCTACAACACCTTTTCGGAAATGCCACAAAACCATCAATGGCAGTGATAAGGCCTTGCCATTTTTCGGACCCAAGTTCAACCTTTTTGAGATTCAAAAATGCTCTGGAAAGTTTTGGGGCTTAAAAAAGTTACGAATTGGTCTTTTTGCTTTTTGACATCGTGTTTCGAGCAATGTCCATGCACATTTGTAAAGTAAAAAATACCAACGAATCATGCGGGTCCCACGCAAATTCACGAGCTTTATCTGAAATTAAGGATATAAGGAATTAGGAGACATGTACTAAATCGTAAGCCCTAAACCCTAAACACTAAAATCTAAACCCTAAACCCCAAACTCTAAACCCTAATCCCTAAACTTTAAACCATGAAGTCTAAACCCTAAAATATAAGCCCTATACCCTAAACTCTAAACTCTAAACCCTAAACCCTAAACTCTAAACTTTAAACCTAATTCGGATACTCTAAACGCTTCAGTACTTCGTAGTGAAGCGTGCTTAGCGAGAGTAGTAATTAGGTGTATGACCTCCCGGGAAGTCCTCAAGTTGTAACTTTTATTTCACTATTTTTTTCAATCCAAAACTCGTCTCAACTTTTAAACCACCTAAATTTTGAATTGTGAGGAACTATGCCGCATACAACACCTTTTCAAAAATGCCACAAAACCACCAATGATAGTGGTAAGGCATGCGGGTCCCACACAAATTCACGAGCTTTTCTGAAATTAAGGATATAAGGAATCTCGAGACATGTACTAAACCCTAAACCCTAAACCCTAAACACTAAAACCTAAACCTTAAACCCTAAACCCTAAACTTTAAACCCTAAGTCCTAAACTCTAAACCATGAAGTCTAAACCATAAGATATAATCCTAGACCCTAAACTCTAAACTCTAAACACTAAACCCTAAACTCTAAACTCTAAACACTAAACCCTAAACTCTAAACCCTAAACTCTAAACACTAAACCCTAAACTCTAAACTTTAAACACTAAATCCTAAGCCGGATACCATCAGTACTCTGTTGTGAAGCGTGCTTGGCGAGAGTAGTACTAAGATGTGTGACCTCCCAGAAAGTCCTTGTGTTGCAACTTTATTAGTTTTCTTCAATCTAAAACGCATCTCAACTTCGAAACCCCCTAAATTATTAACCATGAGGAACTATGCCGCCTACAACACCTTTTCGGAAATGCCAAAAAACCATCAATGGCAGTGATAAGGCCTTGCCATTTTTCGGACCTAAGTTCAACCTTTTTGAGATTCAAAAATGCTCTGGAAAGTTTTGGGGTTAAAAAAGTTACGAATTGGTCTTTTTGCTTTTTTACGTCGTGTTTCGATCAATGTCCATGCACATTTGTAAAGTAAAAATACCAACGAATCATGCGGGTCCCACGCAAATTCACGAGCTTTATCTGAAATTTAAGGATATAAGGAATCGCGAGACATGTACTAAACTATAAGCCCTAAACCCTAAACACTAAAACCTAAACCCTAAACCCAAACTCTAAACCCTAAGCCCTAAACTCTAAACCATGAAGTCTAAACCCTAAAATCTAAGCCCTAGACCCTAAACTCTAAACTCTAAACCCTAAACCCTAAACTCTAAACCCTAAACCTAATTCGGATACCATCAGTACTCCGTAGTGAAGCGTGCTTGGCGAGAGTAGTAATAAGATGTGTGACCTCCCGGGAAGTCCTCAGGTTGTACCTTTTATTTCACTTTTTCTTCAATCCAAAACGCGTCTCAACTTTGAAACCACCTAAATTTTGAACCGTGAGGAACTATGCCGCATACAACACCTTTTCGAAAATGCCACAAAACCACCAATGATAGTGGTAAGGCATGCGGGTCCCACGCAAATTCACAAGCTTTTCTGAAATTAAGGATATAAGGAATAGTGAGACATGTACTAAACCATAAACCCTAAACACTAAACCAAAACCTAAACCCTAAACCCTAAACTCTAAACCCTAAGCCCTAAACTCTAAACCATGAAGTCTAAACCATAAAATCTAAGCCTAGACCCTAAACTCTAAACTCTAAACCCTAAACACTAAACTCTAAACCCTAAACCTAATTCGGATACCATCAGTACTCCGTAGTGAAGCGTTCTTGGTGAGAGTAGTAATAAGATGTGTGACCTCCCGGGAAGTCCTTGGGTTGTACCTTTTATTTAACTTTTTCTTCAATCCAAAACGCGTCTCAACTTCGAAACCCCCTAAATTTTGAACCGGGAGGAACTATGCCGCATACAACAGCTTTCTGGAAATGCCACAAAACCACCAATGATAATGATAAGGCATGCAATGGCTTTCCACGCAATATTCACGAGACTCTTATTCTGCAATTATGCGACTCCCGCAGTATCATCGAGACGGGCAGCGGTAGATGCTCGGAAAAGCACGACATCCATATTGCGGACGCCTGGAAGGGAGCAGGTACAGACAGCCAGGACAATCTCCTTTTACATCTCAATTAATCTAAACATATGTTTCATAACGGCCTTGATAAGATACGCAGCGAGATAACCATCTGCTCAGCTCTTACCACCTCTCATCAGCATCATTCACTAGTACTTAATAGGACCTCAGTGAAAAGAGTACACTATCATCTCCCTGACATATAGCAACTAGACTGATTGTGTGGTGTGTTGCGTGCGAAAAGGTATAGATGTGCCCTAACGCAGAAAGGCTTTTCAGAAAAGAGAAGCTGAAAGGATATTAATTTATGCCGAGGATTGTATTATTGGAAAGACCACACAAGGTCCCAAAGCAAAACATGTTACTAAGAACAAGCTTAACTATATAATATTTCAACATTTGGTTAAGAATGTTCCACCAAGTCTAGTAAGTGTCAATACTTTTATTAGCTTCACAAATGACTTTTCCAGAAAGGTATGGATATATTTCTTAAGAACAAAGATGAAGCCATTTGAAAAGGTTTTGTGGAGTGGAAGAAAATTGTAGAGGTTCAGTCTGAAAGAAAGGTCTAGCGGCTCCGTAAAGACAACGGGTTAGAATTCTGCAATTTGAGGTTTGATTCTTTATGCAAAGATGAAGGGTATTATACGTCACAAGTTGTTGCACGTATACCCCCCAACAGAACGGATAGCAGAGAGGTTGAACCACACAATCATAACAAGGTCAGAAACATTCTGAGTGAGAGTGGTCTAGACAAGATGCTTTGGGCCGAGGCAGTAGCTACATTTATGTACATCATCAACAAGGACACCATCTTCAGCCGTTGAGTTCAACATTTCAGAAGAAAGATGGACTTCTGTTGGACCAAGACTTGTCAAGATTGAAGAGATTTGAATGTATAGTATATATTCAATATACAGAAGCGAAACTGGATCTAACGGCAAAGAAAGGTGTATGTCATCGGGTATCCTGAGGGTGTTAAGGGATATAGGATATTGGTGACTGAAGACAGAAGATTTTTCATCAGCTGAAGTGTTGTGGTTCAAAGAAGATACCATGTTCAAGAGTTTTGCAAAGGAAATTATCTCGAATAACGATGTGAATACTCGTTTATTAACTAATCAAACTTTAAATTTTGATGATGCATGAGATCTAAGGGAAATAGGTACGCAGCTCAAGGTTGAGCCACTCAGACACAATTCAAGAGGATGATGACCAAACTGATGAAGTTGCTGACTCTCCAGAAGATGATCTCAGCAACTATCAGTTGGCTAGAGATCGTATCAAGAGGAAAACTCGTGCCCACTCAGATTAGAAGACTATCTGGTATATCCTAATAATCGATGATATTTATGTTATGCTTATTTACGAAAGAAGCTATGTGGTTAATGGTTTTTCACAATGAGTTGGGTTTTTAGCAAGGAGCTGTTATGGTCCACTGTGATTCTCAAAGTGCAAAACACTGGCTAAAATGCAGTGTTCCATGAGAAACAAAACATATGGCGATCAAGTATAAGGGATCTCATATCAGAAGTTATATCCAGTGATGAAGATAGCTACTGCATACAATCCTGCAGATATCTTTACAAAGTTTCTTCTAGTCGGAAAGTTTCGAGATGCTTCAGAGTTGATGAACGGTCTTCACAGAAATCTGAAGATCTAGCAGGGCTTGCTGAGTCTCCGCGTTTTTCTCAGGAGATCAGAAGCTCGAGAGGGTTTTCTCAGACAAGTTTACAACATGAAGGTATTCATGGAGATGACGTGAGTGTTTTCTCATGTTGAAGGAAGATGAGATCATCTCATCTTCAATCACTAGAGGACTAACAAATTCAAGATAAGGTGAGATTTGAGATTGTGTCTATGTATTTTGTAATTCGGCTTAGTCTCTCCTCTCGGTTCAATTGGGGTTCTTCAATTGGGTTGGTTTGGTTTAAACCAGGTGGTATACTCTAAGGTTAATGAAACGCTGGTTGCGTGTGAGGTTAGGGTGAGAGTCCTTCGTATGCTCGGGTATATGAGCTAGGGACTGATACGATATAGAGATACGGTTGTTCGATCGTAAGAGAGAAGAGACGAGAGTTGTAATCCCATCTCGATTTGAGCAGATCTAGTGTATTGCTGGTTCAATCCCAGCTCCAGTCAAGTATAGCAGCTCCTCAAAATCGGAGGAGTGCGGTGAAGACGGGGTTAACAATCCTCGGTGTTATCTATGTTATTGTAGTTCTTTGCCTGCTGTTTGAGTTTAATACATGTCAAGATTCGAGGTGATTCGAGGCGTGAATTGTACAAATACAGCCTGAACAAACTTGCATTTTGCAACTTACACTTGTCCAAGTTTGGTACGGTGCGAAATCCATACCGGTAGATCCGAGACACAAAGGAGAGCAGCGCAAGTCTAACAAGGGGGAAACGACAATTTTATACCAAACATATCGCGATATCTTCAATTTATATCATGTTTATATGATTGTACAAAAACATAGATTTACTTTTGAAATATCCAAATAACATATATTTTGTTTACTTTTTTACGAAATCATACATAGACGACAACATCAGCTGTCACATCATCTATTTTTGCTCACCTCGATGCTATGTCAACTAATTTTGCTAACGAGGATGCAATGTATACAAGAATTTTAGAAAATAAAAATGAAAGAAAATAATCCTTTTACAAAAATTGTTTTTAGAAAATGTAAAGTTTTATAAATTTTATTATTTAGTAAAACTAACAACATTAAAAATTAAAAAAAATAATCTTATATAAGTGATATTTTCGTTATAATGTTTCGATCCTATCACAATACCATCTTTATAAGAGTTAAATATGTATTGTAATGATTCAAAATTCAATGTTAGTCTTTCAGCGTGTTATTCACGTTTAAAATTGGTTATGTTGTTTACATTTAAAGAATTTAGATTAACATATCATAAATTTGTCATCTCTTAAAACAATTTATTTATCATGATTACACAACCGATCCATAAAATTATATACAACACATAAATAAGGTTAACATAAGAGTAATTAATAGGATCTAAACTTATAACAAATATATCTCTTATATAAGATTAAAATTTTACTGTGTAAATAAGTTTTGTTAATTTTACTAAACAATAAAAATTTATAAACATTTATATTTTCTAATTTTTTTAAAATAAAAATGATTGTTTTGCTTTTTTTTATAAATAATTATACATGTAGCATCTTTGTCAGTAAAATTTGCTGGCATAGTATTTACGTCAACAAAATTAGATAATATTGTAGTTGATGTGGTGAATGGTATATGATTTCTTTAATAAGTAAACAAAATGTATGTTATTTGAATTTCTGAAAATACATGTATTTTTACGCGGTCATAAAAACCGGATATAAATTGAATACATCCCTATAAGTTGTGTGTGGAATGGCTGTTTTCCGTATACTAGAGAATGTTTCCCTTTCCATAAATAACATCCAAGTATACCGAGTACTATCTAGTATTGTTGGGCTGAAAGTGGGCTAACGCCCAACATGAGAAAACCACTAGGCAAGGCTTAGGGGAGGTGGAAGGTTTGGTTGGTGACAAAGAGGTCACAGTATTTCGATTTAATTTTCTTATAAAATTCATAAGATTAGATCTTTAGTTTGTGGTTTGGTATTTTTGATTTTTCAGTATTTCCATAATAGAAATTTAGGATCCGTTTAAGTATTTATGGAACTCTATTAAGTTTATGGTTTGGATAAAATGTAAGGAATTGTATAATATCCAAAAAATGAGTCTAATTTGATTTCGGATAAATTAAAAATTTGGATAATTTAAGTTTTCTTATTAAATATTAGATGATTTTAAATATTTCAAATAAAAATTATTTTGGTAGTTCAGTCTGCAAATAGTATTTATAAGATATTTTAAAACTAATATTTAAGTATAAAAACTATATTTTAGATATTTAGTTATCCGTTTGGTTCTCAATTCAGTTTTATTCGATTTCTGATTTTTAGTTTAGAAATATAGAATGCACTAGGATAATTCATTGTATTCAAGTATAATCTTATTTTTGGTTTAGTTCCTTTTCCAAGTAAATGTACATACCTACATAAGACATTAAAGATAAGGCCCACAGCAGGAAATTGAATTCACAACAATTTGGTTTTCAGTTTTGTTTACAGATTAAGTTTCTATTCAGTTTGGAAACTGAACTCATAAGGTTAAATTTTTGGTTCTTTGGTCAAGGTTTTGGTCAAGTTTCTATTCAATCCAAAACAAAATTCCTTATTCCGGGTCTGGATCGATTTAGTTTTTTTTTTGTCAACTTTATATTTTATTAGCCACATGGGCTTAGGCGAATCAAATTACAGAAACAAAGGGTATAAATGCCCAATCATTAACATACATATTTTTGTTTATGAACAAATTACCCATCACGTGTCATTAGCCATTCAACTCAGCTCTACTTGTCGAGCATGCGAGATTCTGCAGAGAGAAGGAAGAGGTCACCATCGTTCACTGTGACCTCCACCGGCCTCCTTAAACTTTCCTTGTTTCCACCGAACTTTCATGACCTCATCTTCAAACACGGTTCTGTGAATCTAGATCAGACTGTAACAATTCATCTGAGATCTTCTTCCTCTTTATTTTTCCACCTTCAACACATGGCCAAGAGAAGTGTGTACCCGCCTCCAACAAAACTCTTTTCTTGGAGAACAAATTTGCGCCCACTTAGGACTGACGCATTGACATAACACAATATTACTCTCTTGAAACACATAAGATATAGTCGAGAACAAGAGAGAAAGGAATTTACATAAATCATAGAGCTTTCTACTAAGTTCCAATTAAGATCGGAAGAATGAAAATTTATTTGTGTTCAAACCATGTCATAGGAGGATAAGATTGATAAAAAATTGCCAAACCAAAACAAAAACTTCGACCTTTGGATCAAAAATTATATAACAGAAAAAATAGAGCAAGTCTCATCCTTCCTCTGAAAGATTAGAATCTAGTAAGAGGGAAAGAAGAGAGAGAGTTCTCTCTCTCTAGAGAGAAGAAGATTGGTTTAGTTAACCCGAGTTAAATTCGCTAGTGCAAGGTAATTTCATATAAAGATGACTATCGTCGCTCAGGCACGCCAAGCCACTTGGCCATTGCTGCTTGCTCTCCCATGTTTGAAGAATTTAAACTTCTCAATTTTCGATTCCTTAAAACATTTCTAACATCTCTAGCCGTAAGGTATTGCGTGAGCCAAACAGCAATGACCCATGAAGCTAAACAGCCTTCTTAACCTAGAACCGCACCAAAAAAAACACAGAAGCAACAACATTAATGAGATTCATAGAGATTACAAAGCTGTAACCGACATAGAGACTCATGCCCAGTTCTCGACATTCACAAAGGCCTTATGCAACTGCCCTAAAAGTTACAGTCTTCATCCATACACAAGTATAGGTCCTGTTTGTATTGGTTTGCCTGGTGCGTTACGTGTTAGGTTGGGTTTACATTTAATTGTGATCTCTCTCTCTCAAGTTCAAGTTCTATAGGAAGCAAAGGCTATCACTTTGATGTCCCTATTGCATTTGGTGTCTGTGTGGATGTGGATATTCCGCTTGATTTTGGTGGTGGATACAAGAGGTTTGGTATCACTAGGGTTCATATGGAAAAAGATGTTGGCAAGTTACTTCATTAAGACACTGGAGAGTACTCTCATGCATGAACTTTTGAGAAAAGTTTTGGTTCGTGTTTAGGATGCTATTGTTCTAACAAGGGTTAAAGTAGAACGTCTTGCATGAAGCTCGACGTCATTTTATGTGTTATAGTATAACCAATGATCAAGCAAAGACGCTAATGCAAACAAGATCTTGGTTTATGTTTTAGGGGTTTTAAGTAAAACCTGCAAAGATGTTTCTCTTACTTAGTTTGGTTATCATGTGGTGCAGGTAGATCTGGATAGAGCATGGGCTACTTTGTTTGAGATTGTGTCTGAACCTGATTTAATAAGTGGGATAGAAGCATCTGAATACGCTAGTGAGATGCAACAATCATGAGGTATTTAGGAGTGAGTATTGGAATATGCAAGAAGGCTCTCTTCACTCGCTGCTATCTCAATATCTCTATCCGTCCAATTGTGCAAGTTGAGTTTAGCACCACGGTCAATAAGTTTTGTCCACTGCATCAACTCACTGTATTTTTAATTTTATTTGGTTGATGATTCAAAGCTCATGTTGTTTCATAGGTGAGAATTAAGAATTTGAATGCGTTTTCAGCTATGAGCAGGGCAATTGACCATGTGATAACAAGACAATCACTTCTCTATAATCAGGGCCAAGCTGACCAGATTGTAACCGAGACTCATCTTTGGAAGCAGGAGCTCATGTCCTATGTATAATTGTTTTTCTTTGATCATCATACCCACCAACGACTAACTTGAGTATAAAAGTTCAAAAAACATTAACAATGAGGAAAAAAGAAAGCTTTGCTGACCTTCCAAAAGTGATTCTCACCAAAGAATATGTTGCAATCATCCTTGCCCATGTACCTGAAATTCCCGATTCAAACGCATGAGGTACGAGGCGATGGATCTAAGCATTCAAGATGTGCTTTTCCTCACAAATGACGTCAGTGAAAATCCTATATGCTCAAAATTCGTAAGGAAACTACCAATGAGAGCAAAAGAGTTAAAACTTTATTACCAGTGTGGTGAGGATATCTATATTTTTGTTGGAATTAATGGCTTATGTTGCAGAATATTTCGATGAAGTCATTAGTAAAGGTGTTGAAGTGAAGTTGGCAGCAAATTGGCTAATGAGTGATATTGCTGCTTACTTGAAAAATGAGGAACTTTGTATCAATTATGTTAAACTTACTCCTCAAGAGTTGGCTAAGCTGATAGCTGCAATCGAACATGGAATTGTAGAAACATCAACAGAAAAATAGGAAAATAGGTCAGTTCAAATTCATTTTAATCTAAAACTGTATCATCTTATTTTTATTTAGATCAATGCTATTTATTCAATTTTTGCAGATATTGTTAGAGCTATTGGCCAAAGGTGAAACCGTCCAAGGAATAATAAAGGAAAAAGACTTGGTTCAAGCAAGTCCATGCTATTCCACAAAATGAGGAGTTAGATCCAGAGAAATATGTAACTGATTTTGTGCTTATATGTGACATATGCTGTAGATAACCGATCCTTTGGAGATTGAGAAAATGGTTATGAAGGTGTTCTTCGAATCCCCAAAGCGGCTTGAGTAGTACCAAAGTGGGAGAACCAAGCTTCAAGGCCTTTTTTACTGGCCAGGTATGGCAGATACGATCAGCCTTTTGCTTGAAAGCTTGTATCCCATGAATCTTCATACTCATGTTTGCTTTCTGTTCAGGTTATGAAAACTTCAAAAGGTAAGGCAAACCATGTTTTACTTAACAAGATTCTCCTGGAGAACCTCAATGTCAAGGAGTGATTGAAATATTTAGCTTTAGGTTGCACGGGTACGCCAACTGGGTGTCGTCTCGCGTACCGGGTTCACCGTGGGGACGGGTACGGCTCGGGTATGCCTGAGAAACGTCCCCAACACATGTGCCGTAAACCAGGGATGGCATGACTAACCGGGGACGGGGTTCGTCAGAGACCGGAGACTTCTCAGAAACGCTTCAAAACAACGGAGATGTATTCGTTTGATTTTTGGTGTTTCGATGTATAAAGACATAAAGTAAACCATATTTGTTTTTACTTGTTTTATTATGTTAATTCTGAAAATATTAAAAGATGTAATAAAGAAAGTTGTTTATCAATAATAGTCTCTTCCATTTCCTCATTAGTCTCATCCACTCCTATCTCCATGTCTTTCTCTTCGACTAGCAATCGTAGCTCTCTCTAGTGACAACGTAACTTATGTCCCTTTGACTCTCAAGTGTTAAGCATATCTCTCTTCATGACAAAAAGAAACAACACATAGGAAGTTCTTCTTATCTCTTTCTGATTTTTATGTTTTGTTGTTTACGTTTCTGAATTTTCTTTTGTGTATTTTATGTATATGAATAAATCTTATCTTGTGTTTGTGATACTATGGAAGATGTAGGATTCTTGGAATTTGCCGACCTTTCACTATATGAACCGGACTTTGAAAATGAGCTACTAGATGATTAGCTTATTCTTTTGCTATCTAGTATTTTTATCAAGTGTGTTTTAATCTTCAAACTTATGCTTCAGATTCTAGTATTTTAACTTATGGATATTTTTATATTTTCTTATATCTTGGTTGCCGTTTCTATGTTGTACCCATATCTAAAAAATTAAGTTTGCCGTTTCCGGTCCCTGTTTTTTGTACCCCTTCCGTCTTAGGGTAGCTTTTTTGGCAGATCTTGATTTGGAATTTAAAAAAAAAATTGCAGATGAGATTAGTGAAAGGTGGGTGTTCTCCAATTAGTGTTTTTCTTTAGAGATTTTTGTTAAATTCTACTAAAAAGAGTTAATTTAGATTAGATTGTAGTAGTGGCAATACAATGGTATTGAATTGGTACAGAATGATTTTGGCTCTAAAAATGACAAGTTCATTCAACAAGAGCTTTCCTTTTCTTTTGTTCACAACTTAATTCTCATCAACTAAACTTCAAAGGTACAATGATAGAGTAGAGTTGTCAGAACTCTTTGATTAGAACAATACAACTTAGTCTTAAACCTTACATAGCTAAAGAAAGTGACATGAACTGGATAGATGGACTGCGAATCGTTCTCCAGATGCGTCATGAGAACATTACCGGTAACACCAGAATGCTTGAAGATGGTCACCTTATCTTGTGACTTCGCCTATATCTTCGGAAGTTGTTAACACAATTCCCGTTGCTTCTTCAGGTTTCGTAGACTGAAACATTTTTCCAATTTTGATACTGGAGAGACGACACCTCTTTGAAATAGGGAAACTGATGTAAGAGTTCTCTCCACAAAGCAGGGGAATGGGGAGACGATCTCTCTTGTCTTGACCCCAACAAGAGGAAGTTGGTTTAGACTTCTCCAAGAAGGAGCTGAAAATGGCAAGCTTTAACAATATCTGATCAGTTAAAGATGATGTAGCTGGGCTTGCAGTTGTTGAAAGTAATGGTGGCGGCATGAAGTAACTAATACGAGTTTTAGGGTCATCCGCAAAAGTATCGGAGTAGAAGCTGGATAAATTAATACACCCGAGCAGGACCAAAGGATGATCCCACTTAACAGCAATACTGTTTTTGATACCAGATAAAAAGGTCTCCTTTATGAGAGAGGGAAGTTGGTGAAAGTCCTCTCTCCACTTTGAGCTTGAGTTTGTTGAAACTCGTGGTGATATGCCCAGCAGATGCATAGCCCCCGGACAGAACCGTAACAGAGATTGAATGACCTGTCGGATAAGAAGTGATGATGCCAACAATCTTTCTCCATGGCGGAAAATTCAACAAGAGCTTTCTTTTGTTTACATATATGAAATAAAAGCTGAAACAAAACAAGACTTGCCTCTCACTCTGATTCAGAAACTGAACAGAGAGCAGAGCCTAAACGTCTAGGGAGGATATTCCTACATGATATTGTAATATATTCATGAACTCAACGTAACAAGCAACTAGTCATTTTGATACAATGCATTAGTGCAAATATCAGGAACTCGAGCATCTAAATAAGCTTTTAGAGTTCATCGTGCAGGCGTTGTTGTAGAGGAATATCAACATTTGGAACTGTATTTCCTCCATCAAACTGTTGTCCGGGAGGCATGGCATCACCATTTGCTGCTGCTTTTCCAGCCAATCGAGCTTTAATGGCAGCTGTAGCCATCTGTTGCAGTCTCAGGATTCCAATGCGCTTTGAAACAACGTAAAGAACAGCGCAGACGAAGAGAGAGAATCCTATTATGAGGATTAGCCTGTTGATAGTGCCAAAAGAGTTCTTATTTTACTATATCATTAACCAGGAGAGTTGTTGGTTAATCAGAATATATTCTTTTTTTCTCAAGTACCTGTCAATTACGTCTTGACGCTGCATTGTGGAAAGTAGATTCCGAGTCCTCGACAAGAGAGACCTGTGTCCTTTGTATTCACTCTCGGCTTTCTTAAGTACTCCAGTAGATTCATCTACGGAAGTAAACATAGATAATATGTCAGTTTTAGTGTCTTTAACTATCTTCACTAAACACTTTAATCATAAAAGGTAGGATTAGAACATTATGGAATGACATACCGAAAGCCACGAGAGTGTTTGTACTTCTCTCCACCTCCTGTAACCCCAAGAGAGAATATTTGAATCAGTTTTACCTTTTGTTTATGGGATTTGTTTTGGTTTTAAGCAGAAACAAAAGCAAACAAGATAGCTGTTCTGACCTGAACCATTAGCTGCCGTGAACGCCTGAGACTTTCAGTTATGCTTTCAGCATCCGACGTCACTCCAGCATTTGCTCTACAAAACAACCACGAAAGTCTTAGATTCACTAATAGGGAACTAAATTTCAGAGTGTGCTACATTAACCAATAAGCAAAGGAATAAAATTCATTCAAACAAGAAGCTGGGTTAAGCAGGATAGATGTAACAGAGTTTCAAACAAGTACTTACTGTCGTTTACGTCTGAGATCTGTGGACTCTGTTCCACCACCGAGGAGAAGCTCTCTCTACAATCATCATAAGCACTCTTATACAAAAACTTCAAAGGAGATGGCTGAGCAGCAGAGAGAGAAAGGGTGCTTAAGCCATGAGACTTACCTCTTGTTGAGCAGCTTTCCTCATGTTATCCTTTGCTTTCAGATTAGCACTTCGCAGGTTAACCCTCAAGCTGACCCACAAACAAAACAATCCAAAAACCGATTCTTCAATTAAGCACAAAAACCTTACTTCTTCTGCTATTGTTGTACCATACTTGAGATTAAACTCAAGCACAAGGCAATAATTTTAATCATAGAAATGTCCAAACTACTACATGGATGACTTATCCCTAAGGAAAGATCACTCTATCAAACCAATTTGAGATAAAAAAAGCACATACCTTTGATACTGATTCTTCCAGGTTTCAAGTAGAGAGTGAGTGGATTGGACAAGATCATCAGAAGGGAGCTGAGGAGCGAGAAGATCGAGATTGAATTGAAGAGAGTTGAGAAGAGAAAGACCATCCTGAGCCAATCCGTTGAGTCTCTGTAGAGAAACCTTTTCCTCGCCTCTCCTAGATTTACCGTAGTCTTGTATCGCAATGATGTGTTCGATGGTCTTCTCGTAAGCGTCGTCCCATTCCCTCTTCGTCTTCTCCACTTGTACTACTACCTCGTCCATGTCTATCTCACTTGCAGATCAAATTAAACGAAAACGAATGTTCAGAAACCACAAATCATACAGACACAACAGAATCAGGATATAGGATCGAGAAAGATCAGAATGTTTACCGAATCAAAACTGATGCCAATCCCTAAAGATTAGAACAGTGTAACTGAAAGAGAGAACGAAGAAGATCGGCGAACAAAAATGGAGATCCAAATTCCTTTCTGGGGAAGCAATCGGAAGTAAGAAAGAAAAAAACGATTATCTGACTTTGTTTTGGAGGATGGTAACCGAAACGACGTAGTTCTACTATGAAGGAAATATATATATAAACTATACTTTAAAAAGATTGGGAAAATGGCATAAGTGGCACACTTTGACTTTAAACCTTAAAACTATCACTTTAAATCTTCAAATTGACATTTGAATCACAAAAAACCTTCATCTTGACTTACTTTTTCATCAAGTAAAAAATTGCATGTCCAACAAGTAAATATGATGATGTGTAAGTTTTTTCGAAAAATAATAATTATTTAATTAATAAAATAAACAAAATAAATAAATAAATAAAAGTCCAGAAAATTAATATAAATTCAGAAAACTAAAATAAAAATTCAGAAAATTAAATAAATTTCAGAAATTAAAACAAAATTTATAAAATAAATTAGATTAAATTAAAATACATAAATTAAATAAAAATTGAGAAATTAAAAGAAAATTAAATAAAAAGCACAAAATTCAAAAAAAATCCAAATATTTTTTTTAATTACAAGATTTTTTTTAAATAGATTTATCATCGTTGACAATAACAATTTCAAAGATATCACTGATGATGATGGTAATTTCTCACATAACCATTAACAATGACATTTTTGACATATCTTTAACAATAATTTCCGACATCATCGTTAAAAATGATGGTAGATATGTCAATAACGATGTTTTCGATAACAATCATTTAAAACAATAGATATGTCAAAAAAATTTAAATGATAGATAATGTCAAAGTTTTTAATAATGATGTCGGAAACTATCGTTAGAGATATGTCAATGATCAAACTATCGTTAGAGATATGTTAAAAACATCATTGTTAATGGTTATGTGAGAAACCACCATCGTCATTAGTGATATGTTTGAAATTGTTATTGTCACGATGATATGTTTGTTTATTTAAAATAATCTTGTAATTTAAAAGAGAATGTTATTTTATTTTATTTTTTATTTTATTTTGTGATTTTTTCTTTAACTTTAGTTTAACTTTCTAATTTTTGTTTCATTTTCTGTATTTTAATTTAATATTTTTATTTTTTGAAATATTTTTTAATTTTTGATTTTCTGGTTTTTTATTTTTGAATTTTATTTTATTTTATTTTCATTTTAATTTTAATTTTTTAGTTTTTTTTAAATTTATTTTTAATTAGATAATTATTATTTTTTTAAAATAACTGACACATCATCATATTTACTTGTTGTACATGTCAGTTTTTTGCTTGACGAATAAGTAAGCCAACTTGAAGGTTTTTTGTGATACAAATGGCACTTTGAAGGTTTAATGTGCTAGTCATAAAAGTTCAAGGTTTAAGGTGTCAGTGTGTGGCACTTTCAAAGTTTTTTATGCGATTTTCTCTAAAAAGATTATTAGAGTTTGAAAAAATTGTCAAATTGGTTAACTTTCAAATTTGCAATTAGAGAAAGAAGAATACCCTTAAGATAAATTTAAAAAGTTTTTGTCAACAAAATAGAATTTAAAGAAAAAAATGATCAAAATAGATTTTATTAAAGAGTGTAAATATATATTTATACCCATTAACTAATATATACTTACCATTTAGTGTTATGGATAGGGTTTTGAATGTGAGATTTAAAATTACAAAAAATATATAAAAAATTCAAAATAAAATATTTTGATCAAATTTTCTTTGAAGTCTATTTTGTGACAAAAACTCTAACAAGTTTATTTGAGGAATTTTTCCTTAAAAAATGGGATACAACATATTTTAATTGGTAAAATGAGAAATTTGCTTTTCGGCTTAAATGAAATGTCTTATAAGGGCACTTTAGTTTCCCAAGCAAAAGAAATAATATCTTGTTAAGTTTATTGGATAAAATGGTCTAAATTAAAGGAAATAACCTAATTTATCCACTATTATTAGAAAAAAATATTATTCGGCGCATGACATACATGCGCGTTTGTTGTGTGTATGTCAACAATATTAAACCATATTTATATGCGCACAAATAATTTTTGAGCCCACATACAATTTATCAAATTTGATGGACAAAAAAATTAAAAAGGTCATTGTTAAAAGAATGATGATCATCCATCTGTTTAACACGTAGACAACACTTGTCTCTATTTAGTTATTGTGTTTTCTCATCATAGTACATGTATCTTTAATATGGAGTCATAGATGTTACATTTTCTTGCTATAAATTGAGTGATTTGTATAGAGAAGAAGGGTGAATCAAAACAAAAGAAATAGAAAGATCAGTCCCCTTTTCATACACAAAAAGCTCATGTACTCTCTCTCTCTTTACTTAATACCCCATACATAAAATATATAATTAGCTATTTACTTTTCATCAAATATACAACACAACACATTATCAACATGAAGCTTTTATACCAAACGAAATTATACTAGCTATGTAAGGTTTAATTTATGTTTTTTAATAATTTTAATAATTTTAATTTTATTATTGTTCCGGAGTGAGAGACTAGGTCTTCTTCGTTTATTTTTCGGGATGATAGGCGTTGCCTTTCCCGACTGATTGTTAAGGTAGGCTATGCCTTCACGATAAGATAAACACGTGGTAGGCTTTGCCTCCGTGAATAAAAGAAAGAAAAAAAAAGGTCAAAATGGAAAACTATGTTTCCTCGGACCTTGAATAAAAAGAAGAGGTTAAAATGGTAGACTTAATGATCAACATGGAAGACTATGTCTCTTCGGATCATGTGGTAGGCTAAGCCTCCAATTTTATTTATGTTTTTTTTTAAAATTTATGCACTTAATTTATGCTTTTAAGTTTATGCTTTTACTTTTCGTATGTGAATTCATATCTTTATTATATTTTTATAATTGTTATTCTATGAATACAGTTATCATGTCGAATTTGACAAAGCTTGAAATAAATGCCCTTGATATTACGGGAAATAACTATATGACTTGGGCTGTGGGTGCAAAGATGCACTTAAGAGGAAACGGGCTTTTGGAAACCATCGATAGTTCAAAACAGTGTCAGATGAGAAAAAGGCTAAAGCCATGATATTTCTACGACACCATATACATGATGGTTTAAAAGATGAATATATTACGAAAGAGGACCTTGCGGACCTCTGGAAATCATTAAAAGATTTGATCACCAGAAATATGTGATCTTACCGAAAGCTACACACGAGTGGATCCATCTCCAGTTCCAGGACTAAGTGTAAGTGAGTATAATTCTGCGATGTTATTACATCTAGGATGATGTTATGTGGAGAGAAAATAAGTGATTATGATATGATCGAGAAAAATCTCTCCACGTTCCATCCTGGAAATGTAGTCCTACAGCAACAATATCGAGCGAATGGGTATACTCGTTACTCGGAGTTGATGCAAGTCTTCCTTGTAGCAGAGCAGAATAATCAACTCGTGACTTTAAACCATCATGTTCATCCTACTGGATCTGCTCCATTCCCCGAAGTGAATGTTGCATCATCCAGTTATGATAATTGGAGAGGACGAGAACATGGACATGGTCAAAATCGTAATCATGGTCGTGGAAGAGGACGAGGAAGAAGATTCCGTCCGTATGATGAAAGAAATAATAAAGACTTCCACGAAAACGAAAGGGTCGGGATGATAAAAGGCAAACAGAAAAGGTTTGCTAAGATGCGGTATGAAAGGTCATTGGGTACGTGGTTGTGAAACAAACTTCATCTCTGACGAACCCGTACCATCCTTTCATGGTTTAAATGATGATACCCATCTCGACGTATCAGACTTTTTGGTTTATTCAAAAAGAGTCGATGAGTGATGTAAACACGATGTGATATTTACTGTATTATAGTATCTATATCTTTTGTTGTAAGGTATATATAATGTTTCATGTATAATAATACATGTTTTATGAATATTTTAAATTCAAAAAATGTCAAACTTTGAGACTATGGATGAAGATATGTGTTTGGCAGATAGTGCATCAACGCACATGATAATTAAGGATAAGAAATATTTCCCCAGTCTCAAAATAAGAGATTACGCTGGAAGCGTAAGTACAATATTTGGTAGTGCAAAGATTGTTAATGGCTCAGGTAGAGTCAGATTTTCAATGCCACAGGGGACGAAATTTGAAATAAATGATGCATTATATTCCCCCGAGTCTCATAGAAACTTGTTAAGTTAAAAGGATATCCGGAGAAATGGATATCATATTGAGACTACGAGGAAATATGACATTGAATATCTTTGCATTAAGTCCGAAAAGAAACATATATTGGAAGAGTTAAGAATGTTATCCTCTGGATTATATTGTACGAAAATAAACATGACTGAGTCCTATGCCACAGTAAACTTGAAGTTTACCAATACACTTAAAAGCTAGCATGAGAGGTTAGGACATCCCGGTTCAGTCATGATGAGAAAGATAGTGCAAAATTCAAATGGTCGTCCGTTGAAAAATGAGAGAATTTTGCAAACGGGCGAGTTTACATGTAATGCATGTTCTCAAGGAAAACTTATAACTCGGCCATCACCAACAAAATTTAGCAATGAATCACAATTGTTTTTAGAAAGAATACATGGTGATATATGTGGGGCCGATCCACCCACAGTGCGGGCCGTTTAAGTATTTCATGGTATTGATTGACGCATCTAGTAGATGGAAATGTCTGTCTTTTGAAAACAAGAAATATGGCTTTCGCAAAGTTCATTGTTCAAATCATAAAGTTTAGAACGCAGTTCTTAGAGTATGCTATAAAGAAAGTAAGGCTTGATAATGCTGATGAATTTACATCACAAACCTTTAATGATTATTGTATGTCAGTGGAGATTGATGTGGAGCATCCAGTTCCCCATGTTCATACACAAAATGGCATGACCGAGTCATTGATAAAACGATTGTAGTTGATTGCAAGACCGTTGATATTGAGAAAAAAGCTCCCAACTTCAGTATGGGGTCATGCTATTTTGCATGCGGCTTCACTGATTTGGCTTAGACCGAGTGCAAATCATAAGTACTCTCCATTACAATTGTCATCTGGGCAAGAGCCAGATGTATCTCATCTCCGTTTCTTTGGGTGTGCGGTCTATGTTCCGATAGCTCTGCCACAAAGAACAAAAATGGGCCCATAAAGGAGATTGGGGATATACGTGGGTTATACGGCACCAAGTATAATAAGATATCTTGAACAGGTAATTGGTGATATGTATACGGCACGGTTTGCTGATTGCCATTTTAATGAGGAAGAATTTCCAGCGTTAGGGAGAGGAATTAGAGAAATTCCTAAAGAAATTACATGGTGTATACCATCGTTGTTACACCTTGATCCCCCCTATGAATCAACGAGAGTTGGAAGTTCAGAAAATTTTGCACTTGCATAATTTGGCAAACCAGTTACCAGATGCGTTCACAGATACGAGAAGGGTGACAAAATCATATGTACCCGTTGAAAATGTTCCATCAAGAGTTGTTGTTACTGAAGGACAAACTGATGGAAACACAATGAATGAACCTAGGGTTCAATTAAAGAGGGGGAGACCAGCGGGGTCTAAAGATAAAAATCTCCGAAAGAAAAAGAAATTGGTTGAGCAAAATGAAAAGGTTCCAGAAGAACCTGATACTGAAAAATGTCTGAAAGAAAGCATAAATGAAAAGGTTCAAGAAAAAACAAATAAAGATAAGAATCCAGATGACAAGGAGGGAACAAAAAAGTATGAGATTTCCATCAACTACGCCCAAGATGAAAAGTTATGGATGAGAAATAAAAAAAAAATGTTGATGGAATGTTCTCCTTTTCTGTGTCCAAAGAAATAGATCATGAAAGTGATGATACAGATCCAAGATCCATATTTGAATGTATGAAGAGACATGATTGAGAGAAGTGGAAGAAGGCCATACAAACTGAGTTACTCTCCCTAAATAAAAGGAATTTTTTTGGACCAATAGTCATAACGCCTGAGAATATAAATCATGTTGGGTACAAGTGGGTATTCGTGAGAAAAATAAATGAAAAGAATGAAGTAACATGATATAAAGCCCGATTAGTTGCCAAATGTTTTTCTCAAAGACCGGGAATTGATTTTGAAGAAACTTATTCCCCGGTAATGGATGCAATTACATTTATATTTTTAATGAGCCTAGCGGCATCAAAAAATCTTGAAATGCATCTTATGGATGTTGTAACTGCATATTTGTATGGATCATTGGATAATGATATATACATGAAACTCCCTAAAGGATTGAAAATGCCAAAAGCATTGAAAGCAAAATTTAGAGAGATTTGTTCGGTCAAGTTACAGAGATTACTTTACGGACTAAAGCAATCCGGACGCATGTGGTACAATCACTTAAGTGAATATCTATTGAGAAAAGGATATGTAAATAATGCTATATGTCCATGCTTTTTTGTAAAGAAATCGTCAT
>CAJHQP010009785.1:0-21052 GCA_905132765.1 Moricandia arvensis
ATAATAGAGTTATTCATTTATAGAGTAAAATATTGATAAATATTATTTGGTTACTCTACTTTTAAAGTAAAATGGTAACATCCTTTATATATTTTACTCTATAACAGAGTAATTCAATTATAAAATAACACAATTGGAGCAAAAATTACTTCATAATAGAATTATTCTATTTTAGAGTAAAATATAAAAGGAAAATAGTGTTCCATTGGAGATTCGTTTAGAAGTTTGTCCACGCTTCGTATGCAGTATTATATTGTCATGTTGAATATTTGATGTTTATTTATATTTCTGACATATGTTGTATTTTATTTTTTATTAAATATATTTTGTGACATTTTATAATTTTAAATATTATTTTCTCTTTCTATTGTAGTTTTTATTTAATAAAAATACATTTTCTTTCTATTCTTGTCTAAATTGAAACTAACATCAAATTTCATTAATTTTCTGTTACTCTTATGCGAAATTATAAGTATGTATTTCCATTAAATAATTTTTCATAATTTTTTATAGTTCTAAATGTTTCTGCTGCCATTAACTACTTGTTAGATTTGGTATTGAACTTTGAACATGATTTAGTTTAGTATTCCACAAGTTGAACAAAATTTAACTACTCGTAGCATTGTGTTTGCATTATTAGACACTACTTTAAAATTATCCTTTTCTTTAGAATTTTGAGATGCGAAGTATTAACATGAGAAAAATGTGAACTGTTTTAATAATTTGAGTATGGTTGAGTTGAGGCATGAACATGATCACTGTTTCTGTGTAGCTTTGACTATATACATTAGAATGCCGACATGACTACTGACTATAGAAACAATCTCTGTTTCTACATGCAAAGGATTTTCATGACTCTCTGGATAGAAGGATCTTTACTCTTGAGAGCTTTAGACAAAGTGAAGCTCTTTAACTCCCTGAGACAAAAACCAATTAGTATACATTGATACTCTTTTCCGGTTGATGATGTTGTGCTTGGTCTGCTCTTTTTTTTTTCCTGTTGATGATGTTTTGCTTAGCCTGCTCTTTTTCTCGTTTCTGAAAAACTGTAAAGTTCTTGTATGACTACTGTTTATAAACAATGAAGTTACATCATGCTTAAACAGATCGTGATGTTTTTAAAGAACAGTCCGACGATGTTCCTCCCAAATCCATTCACTCCTTAACCAACTTTAATGACTTCTTTCACCTGTGCAAGGATCTGACTTTAAACACTTCATAACGCCCTGACCGTCTACGCTAATGGACCTTCCACGCCCGCTCACTCGGTCTATGGGGCCCGTCCTATCTAATAGGAGGTGCGTTAATTTTTCTAAAGCTCAAAAATCTTGTTTACAGACCCATGCAATCACTATCCGACTTTTTACCATGCTTTGGTCTCACTCACACGGTATCACGAATCACTTTCCGATAGGTCATCCATCATTTCACTACTCCAGCATAAGCATGCTTAACTCTGGAGCTCTAAACGGATGTGTGCTAAAATGTAAGCACATTTTGGTGACATAGATAGCCACATCAATTTTCTTAAGTCTTTCCACATATACCAGAAATCAGGATTTTACAATTCACCCCCACTCACAGAGCGCAACGCCTCCGTTGCGCACCACAACATGTCTCAAGATGCCTCTCGGGTCAGAACCAAGATGGTTAACCAGCTATGATAGCACTTATAACGCCTCGACCGCCCACGGCTAATGGGCCATCCACGCCCGCCCTTTCGGTCTGTGGCCCCATCCCATCTAACGGTCGTGCTTTAATTTTTCCCAGTCTCGAAATCATTGTTTACTTTCCCTGCAACCACTATATGACTTTTTCCTGTGCTTTGGCCTCACTCACACGGTATCACAAATCAATTCCGGATAGGTCACACATCCCTTCACTACTCCAACATAAGCACGCTTAATCCTAAAGTTCTAAACAAATGTGTGATGGAAAAGGTAAGAACACTTTGGTGACATAGGTAGCCAATTCAATTCTCTTAAACCTTTCCATATATCATAACTCAGGATGTTACAATTCACCCCCTCTCAAAGAACGTAACGTTCTCGTTACGCCCCACGACAGGTCTCAAGACGTCTCTCGGGTCAGAACCGAGATGGCTAACCAGCTCTGATACCACTTGAAACGCCCTGGCCGCCCACAACTAATGGGCCTCCCATGCCCGCTCTCTCGGCTCATGGGCCCAATCCTATCTGGCGGTCATGCGTGAATTTTGGAAGGCTTGAAAAGTCTTGTTTGTTGACACTGAAATCACCACATGACCTTTCCTTGTGCTTTGGCCTCACTCACATGGTATCGTGAATAACTTTCCGACAGGTCACCCATCATTTCACTACTCCAGCATAAGCACGCTTAGCCCTGGAGTTCTAAACGGATGTGTGACAGAAAAGTGAAGCGCACTTTGGTGACATAGGTAGCCAAATCAATTCTCTGAAACCTTTCCATATATCATAACTTGGGATGTTACAATTCACCACCTCTCAAAGAACGCAACGTCCTCATTGCGCCCAACGACAGGTCTCAAGACGCCTCTCGAGTCAGAACCAAGATGACTAACCAGATCTGATACCACTTGTAACGCCCCGACCGTCCACGACTAATGAGCCTGCCACTCCTGCTCTCTCGGCCTGTGGGACCCATCCCGTCTGACGGTCATGCGTTAGTTTTGGAAGGCTTGAAAGTCTTTTTACTGATCCTGCAATCACCACATGAGCTTTCCCCGTGCTTTGGCCTCACTCACATGGTATCGCGAATCACTTCCCGATAGGTCACCCATCCTTTCAGTACTCCAGCATAAGCACGCTTAACCGTGGAGTTCTAAACGGATGTGTGAGGGAAAAGGTAAGCGCACTTTGGTGATATAGGTAGTTAAATCAATTCTCTTAAACCTTTCCATATATTATAACTTGGGATGTTACACACTTGCTACGGAGTGAGCACATCTAAAATAAAATACGTACTTATGTATATGAACAGATTAAACAAAACAGACATTGTAAGCTAACAAACACTCAAATATAACAGAACTAAAAATAATTCATTCAATGAATTCAGCAGAAGCAGCACCTGTTGAAGGCATGATTTCTCCAACAACAGTTGGCTTTATAATCACAGTGTAAAATCAAGAAACACTAAGCAAACATAATAAAAAGAGAGATGTATGAAACATTACGCACCAGCCACTCTCGAGATGCTTCATACATCAATAGTCTCCATAGTTCAGCTATTGCATTCCCTAAAAGAATTCTTAAAAGAACTCAGATTTCAAAGAAAGACGCATACTTTACTGTACCAAACTGAAAACATGTTCCTGAATACTTGATTTTTTACGTAATAGCACAACCTAATAGTGGTTGAATCTGCACAAACACTGAAATCAAAATATTATATACTCATTGAAAGTAGGACAAGGAGTTTGGTCGCTTCTCTGGACAGAGATCCAGTGTTTGATCAAAGGATGTGCTGGTACTAAGATCTGCAAAACCCAGAATGAATTCAGCTCTTTTCACTTTCGATATAAAATTTATATTTAGGTCTTCCCAATGAACAGTTAACAGTGATTGAATTGACACTAAACTTTTAACTGGTAGTGAAACTTAGATTTCTATAAATTTTGTTGATTTAAAAGTTGAGAAATTTATTAAATTTTAAAAGAGTTGTAGAGAATTTTGTATATTATGAAAATTTATAAAATAAACCATTATAATATTCTAAGAATTCAAGTGATACATGTAGTATTCTCAAAATCATGTTTTGTGAGTTAAAAGGTTAAAACTACAACTTCAAAGAAAACTTACTTTAATATATTTGTCGAATCATTAAAATCTAAAATTTTTGAGTAACAAATGATTTTTTTTATAAAATTTTAAAATCATCAAACCAATAACACAAGACTTTAATGAGAATTTGAGAATCTATAAACCAGTAACACTAGACTTGAAAATTATAATCTATATTTGCATTCATCAAATCAAAGACAATAATTCTACGAATTAATTTTCGACTTCCCCTCTCAATATATATATATATATATATATATATATATATATATATAATGTCGCCATACGAGTCCTTAATACAGATCAAAACATTTAGGAGTTGCAGTATGAACTGGAGGGGAGCATAAATCTCGGCCGATGGCTAGGTAATACTTATGCCTATATTATGTTTTATGTCAAAGAAACTATTTTCAGATCTCTAACGAATGAGTTTCAATCTTCTTTTGTTATTTTCTCAGATCATGGGCCGAGGAGGAAAGAAAGAGAGCTACAGAATCTAACGCTCAGTCTTGAAAGTCATGTTTCCATGTCAGTTCTGACTCTGTTGGCCATTTGGCCATTTCCCATCGGACAGAGGAACACTAGGTAAAATTTAGCTTCAGAAGCCTTCCATTTGATTGGAATCTGTCTCCATGTTATTCAGTGCTTCCCAATTTGTTAATATCACAGTGCTGCAATTAACAACTCAAGCAATGAAACATTGGTTAATCAGATGTTGTGACATAATAAAACTGTTGCAGGTTTGCCTCAATGAAGTTTGTCGTTTTGAAGAAACTGATAGTCTATATCCTGCTTTTAGCCGAGCTGAGTACTGTCACTAAGGTAATGTTGTTGGAACTGTGCTTTTAAAGAGAAATATAAGGCTGGCTTTTTTGATTTCCGGTGGATTTTCGGGCCAAACCGGTGGTCTTTCTGATCAGTTCATCAGCTTTTTGTAAAGCTTTTAATGTGTACTACAACCTGGTATATTTAAACTCTAAAAATAGATCAAAATTGAATGAGAAAAGATGCAAAGAAGTAGGCAAGTCTGTATAGTGAAAACTCAGCAAATTTGAGTAAGTGTCAAAACAATGCTAGAGTCCCACATCGGACAACACAAGCTTCAGTGAGGAGTATATATATGTTATCTCAATACCATGGCTTAAACATCTTGGAGAGAGAGGAGGGCCCCCACGCGTGCCGCCGCTGCCGGCCCGGCTCGGCGTGGGCTTGGGTAAATGTTGCCGAGGGCCACTTCTGCGAGATTTCCTTCCACGTGCAGCAACTGTTATGGGAAGTGGCTCTCATCTTTCTCTTTAAATAAACCTAACTCTTCTTTTTCATTTTTAACGTTTTCACGCAACGAAAACCAGCAAAACTCCCAGTGTAAGTTCTAGAGAGTGTTTCGTAGATTTATTAGTTCGATAGGGATAGTTCATGAGTGTCGTAGGACTATCTATCGTGGCTGTATCCTGGGACTCTTATTCGCATAAGCCATCGCACTTACGGACGAATATTAAGAGTTAAGGAAGGAGATTTATCTAGACTCCACGATCTGTTTTCGCAAACGTTTTCGTATTGATTCTCAATTCGTCTTTACAAATTGTATAATTCCTTAACATCGTATTTATTTCTATCGTTTATGTCAATTTAGTTTTCCGGCTTCAACAAATATATCATGTCTTCTCACGACTATTGCCAATCTTTTCACTTGCTAAAGGTCGCTGAATATATATTATCCTACTCAGGTGACAATAAACAGAGCATTGAGAGAATGGTTGGTTGAGAAAACATAAACATTAAACTTTGGTTCTGGATATTTTGGAGGTATACTATGTTAATCCTCAAATCTTTCTCTTTTTTTTTAGTAATGTTCACACACTAATATGTTTGTCATAAAAATTTAGATCATGAGGCAAAGGCATGGTTACCGCAACACAAACATACTATGTGATCACCTCCTCCACCAAGCGCATGCATATGAGATTATGAATGTGAACAATACCAAATGGTTGGCCTCGGTAAATAAGTTACATGGACAAGTTTTTTGGTGTTGCTCTTTGTTATCTCAGTCATGTATCACATGATAACTAATTTGTATAGGTTACAGCATGATGTCTACCTTCTGTTACCTTTTTTGGTGAGCCACTATTGTACTTGAAGTGAGAGAGAAATTTAAGTTGATGTCATACATTTTAGATTATGATTCCAGAGAGGAGTAATAGCATTCTGTGTTGCAAATTTTGTGGTGTCTATCACATTCCCGTTTCTTGGATTAATAGTTGCATTGGATGCATTTGTGTTGAATGGTATATCATGTATAGCCACTGACCTATTTCTTAGATTCATCATTTGTTAATACATGTGTTCTTACGACAGATGGGAAGTTATAAAGGAGAGTAGAGGAAGAATTCTTGCCCGTTATTTGCGTCATCCATATAATATAAGAAGCAAATGTGATCCAAGTTTTGGTAAATATAGAAGAAAGAATAATCGGACGTTTTTAATATGATGATGCATAGTAAGATTTTTGGTTTTGTCATAATAATATTTTCTGTTTTGTCATAATAATATTTTCTGTTTTGTCAACTTGCATAGTAATTGAGTAAGAGAGAATAAAAAACTTGCAAGTAGTAAGAGGGAAAGGAAAACATGCAAGTGTATCAAAAGGTTTAGTCGTTGATATTAACACGAAAGCAGACAATTCGTTCTAGTGTAATGTTTTTTTTAAATGTTGTTTATATCGGTGTGTACAATTAAAATGCTTTGACTGCATGTCAATTTGTTTTAAAATAAATAACTAAGTCATAATTTTAGTTCATGTAAGCAAACAAACACTAAAAACTAAATATATACATACGGTTATAATGAAGCTTTGATGATTTTTTTTATATTACGAAAATATTTGTCCGTCTTTCTAGAATTGTAATTTGTCTTCCAACATGAAGACTGGTTTTATTGGTAATAACTTAAACTGTTAGCCACTAATTATACAAAATGAATATAGAATGAGCAAAAGAGTTAGGAAATCCAAATTTTAAATTATTGGAGGTTAACCTATTTTACTGTAATAATTTTTTAAATGTATTTTATCATTATTTACGTTTTGCCTTCTAGTAAATTCTAATAAATTATACTTCATTTTAATAATTTATTTTTCAAAGTTTCCAATATATATTATATATTTAAATATAGGCAACATAATATTTTGAAATAAATTAAGAATTCATGCAAATTAACCCGGGCGTAGCCCTAAAAAAGCTCTAGTAGTCATTAAAAATCCAATTCTCACTAACACCCCCTCAGTGAAAAAGAGTACCTTTGACATATACTTGAACAACATTTTTTGAAAGTTTGCAATATGGGCCTGCAAGGCTAGATGAACACCAACAATTTTATTTAGAATTGTAGTTTGTCTTCCAACATAAAGTTTTAATTTTATATATATGATGATATAGTTATAAGCAAAATCAGTTTTTTTTTTACGAAAGATCTTATGTGATTAGCTTGGCTTTTGATTTGATCGGGTTCAACTCATAATCCTATGACCTGTTGAAGGTTCACAATCCAGCCTTGCAATGATAGATTAAACACCAAAACCCCATAACACTTCCGGTTTCCCTTTGCCAGCGAAAAGAAAGCCAACCCCCCCCATTAGTTTCCCGCCTCTTTCCACATTCCGAGCATTCCAAAATCTAAGAATACGGAGTTTGGGGGTGGTGCTAGAGCGACGGGCTTTGAATTCAAAGGAGGAGAGATGAGTTAGCCATTCTGCTCAAAGAAAATGTTTGGTGATGTAAGTACACGTCTTGTGCCATTTAATTCCGTAATCACTACATAGTTTATCCATCTTGATGTTGCAGAACTCAAGACCATTATCTGTTCGAAGATATTTCAGCATCAAAATCAGCACCATTAGGAGAGAATATTGAAGAAACCGAGTTGGTTAAAAATTTCTTCAAGGTCTTCCTAGAAATAAGTATATACACATAGTGGCTTCTCTCGAGCAGGTATTGGATCTTAAAACAACAAGCTTCGAGGACATCATTGACTAAAAGCTTATGAAGAAAGAGTATGCAGTGAAGAAGATGAAGCTAATAACGACCAGGGCAAGCTGATGTATGCCAACATCAAATCTTCAGAAGCTAAGTCAACCCTCGATCATAATGGAGAATATCGAAACAAGGAAAGAGGAGGAAGATTCTACGGTAAAGGTCATGGCCGAGGGAGATAATACATGGACTTTGATATGTCCAAAATCACTTGTTTCAGGTGTGATAAGAATATTCACTTCGCATCAGCCTGTCCGAATCGATTATTAAAGATTCAACAAGCATACGAAAACCGTAAAGAAGATGAGACTCAAGAAGACAAAGGATTGAAAATGCATGAAGTACTCCACCTAAATGAGAAAAACATCAAGCCGAAAGAGTTTGAAGCATGTCCAATGGAGACATCATGTGGTACCTAGACAGTGAGCTAGCAACCACATGACTGGTAATCCCAACTACTTCAAAACGTTTGATGAAACTATCACATGGAAAGTGAGTTTTGGTGATGATTCTCGTATTGATATTAAGGGAAAATGATCTGTTATTTTCCTAAGCAAGGGAGGAGATCGAAAGACATTGGCTCATGTATACTTCATCCCAAATTAAGAAGCAATATCATTAGTCTTAGCCAAGCAACTGAGTCCGGATGTGACATGAGGATGAAAGACATTTATCTCACTCCATATGACAAAGATAGGATCCTGATCACTAAAGCCAAAAGGGCAAGAAAACTTTTGTACAAGTAAACATTGAGATCGTAGATACTAAAGGTCTACAGCTGATTTTCCTCAACGACCCGACGATATGGTACACGAGACTTGGCAACATAGGAGCAAAAGCGTTAAAAACAATGGTAAGAAAGGAACTAGTAATCAGCATGCCAAAGATCACGGTTGAAAAAGAAACATGTCCGTCATGCATGTTGGCAAACAAGCAAGATGACCGTATCCAAAGCAAGCTCGTATCGTGCTGAAGAGATACTAGGCCTCGTACATGGTGACCTATGTGGTCCTATCTAACCTTCCACCCAGCGAAGAATCAATATATATTTTCCCTAATTGATGACCATTCGCGATACATGTGCTCTATACTCTTAAAAGACAAATGAGAAGCATTCGAGAATTTTTTTTTTTAAAATTAAGATGAAAGTCGAAAGTGAAACAGGAGCATCAACCAAATAATTCAGAACTGATAGAGGAGGAGAATTTACATCTACATAATTCAATATGTCCAGCAATTCATCTGGTATAGTAAGGCATCTAACTGCTCCATATTTTCCTCAACAAAACGACGTAGTAGAAAGACGGAACAGAACGCTTATGGAGATGACCAGAAGTTTGATAAAACACATGAAGATGCCTAACTATCTATGGGGAGAAGCGGTAAGGCACGATACATTATCAATCGTGTACCGACTCATGTACTAACATCTCAGACACCATAAGAAATGTACAGGAAAAGGAAGCCAAGCGTAACACACGTACATGTCTTTGGGTGTGTTAGTTACGCGAAGGTCGACACACCGCATATCAAGAAACTAGATGACCAGTCTCAAGCACTAGTGCACCTAGGAACTTAACCAGGTCCAAAGGCATACATACTCGTTGATCCTACACATCGAAAAATAATAGTGAGTAGAGATGTAAGTTTCGCTAAGAAGAAGAGTTTGGAATGGAACTTTTCAGGTGCCAGGATGGCTGAAGAACAACCTAGAATGTTCAAAGTAACCTTCGGATACTACATGAACAATGGTATACGAGAGGAGGATAAAGATATAGAGACATAAGAAGATCATAATGGCGATATCGAAGATCACACTGAGGAGGAAGACGATTTCGTACCAGCAACAGTCACCCAAAACGATGATGAGAATGTAAATCCACCAAGAAGGTTTACAGGAATCACAAAGCCCCCAAGTTATTTGAAAGATTATGTAGAACTTGCAGAGGAGAAATGTGAGTATGTCTTACTCTTAGTAGATGAAGAACCATGGGAATTTTGTGAAGCAATGAAAGAGAAGATTTGGAGAGACGCAAATGAGGGCGAAATCACATCTATAGCCAAGAATAATACATGGACGCTAGTAAATCTTCCTGCTGGATCAAAAGCAATTAATTAAAGTTGATATTCAAAATAAAACGCAATGCCCATAGAACCATAAACAAGTACAAGTCAAGACTTGTCGCTAAAGGATAAATACAACGTCATGGGATAGATTTCGAAGAAGTTTTTCAACCTGTGACAAGGATATAAACAGTGAGATTCATCAATGAATTGTCCACATCTAGCGGTTGGCAAGTACATCACTTATACGTGAAGACTGCGTTCCTCCACAGTGACTTAAAAGAAACAGTATATGTTACACAACCAGAGGGGTTTAAGGCTCAAGGAAGTGAAGGTAAAGTATACTAGCTACGCAAAGCGTTGTACGGACTAAAACAAGCGTCTAGGGCTGGAATGAAAAATTAAAAAAAATTCTTCAAGCACTCAAGTTTGTACGATGCCACAATGAGCCTTCTCTTTATCGTAAACATGAAGACAAGCATATACTATTAGTAGCTGTATCTCGGGATGACTTATTAATCAATGGATCAAGTCTTGAGTAAATCCTAGAGTTCAAAGCAAACATGGCCAAGAAGTTTGAGATGAGAGATCTCAGAAGATTAACTTATTATCAAGCAATTGAGGTGACCCAATGTGAAGATGGTATTATTCTCAAACAAGAAAGGTATGCGAACAAAATCCTAGACGAAGCTGGTATGAGCGACTGCAATGCTGTACAGACTCCAATGGAATTTGGACTCAAACTATCCAAAGCTCTTGATGAGGAAGAAGTTGCGAGAAGAACGACAGACGAAGCAGGTGTCTCAGATATTTGCTGCATACGTGACCAGACCTCTCATTTTGCGTAGGAATACTGAGCCGGTATATGCACAAACCAAAGACATCATACGCTGCAGCATTGAAACGGATACTACAGTACTTGAAAGGAACACTATCATTTGGACTTGTCTTTAAACGAGTCAGAAACACAAACTTAGTGGGATATAGCCAAAGTAGTCATAACATAGATGAAGATGATGGGTGAAGCACCAAATGCCATGTTTTCTATCTCAATAGCTGTCCAATTAGTTGGTGTTAGCAGAAGCAGGAAACGGTCGCCCTATCATCACGTGAAGCAGAATTTATGGCTGATACTGAAGATTAACTTACTATCTAGGAATTGAGGTGACCCAATGTGAAGAAGGTATTATGCTCAAACAAGAAATTTAGGCGAACAAAATCCTAGAAGCTGGTATGAGCATCTGCAATGCTGTACAGGTGATATAGCTATTTATTACCAGTTTTAGGCCACATTCTAGGCTCTATTTAGGGTCTATTATGTGTGTCTATGATATGTTTTAGAGTACTTACAGGTCCATGAACGTTTTGGATATAAGTGGAGATACTTGGAGCTTTTGGAGCATTTAGAGGAGAAAAATCTGTAGCTGACTATTTGAGGAGTCGAAGTACAAGACTGTCGTCGATCGACGACACAACCTTGGAGTCGACCGATGATGAAAGACCAAGGTCGAACAATGCTGCACACTTGCCATTGATCGACGTCAAATTCGAAGACAGCCGATTAAAAAGCCCAAGTTTAGAAGACAAAAGACAAGAATGCTCTGGATGAGTTTTGACCTAAGTTTTAGATTTTTATATTTATGCTTATGTATTAAGAGCATGCAGAGTGTGCAAGTACAAGCATAGGCAAGACTTAACACAACATAGAAAGCTTTATAGTTATAGGTTGTAAGGGAAGAAGATTCGTAACTCCTTCGGGAGATTTGTATTGGAACCCCATTATTTTATCTATGCATTATATTCAAACTATTGTTCTTTCTTTGATTATGTCTGAGTAGTCATCAGCTAGATTTAGGGTTGCATGATAGCAATCACAGATTAGCCCAAAACTGGGATTTCTAGTTAAGTTAAATCCATCAATTGAGTTGTGCATAATGCTTGCATTCTAGAGTAGCTAACTGGGATCTCGAAAGTAGGACATGGACGACTACGAGAGTAGGTTCTGTGCCAGAATAAACTCCATTGAACTAGGTTGTTAGGAGCATGTGAGAGCTGGTCTAATAAGTCTAGTGGACCTATCAAATCTCGGTCACACTTCCTTCTGATTTCACCATCGATCGACATTAGGCCATAGTCGTCGATCGATGGTCTTTCCTTTTGCTCGCATACGAGATTTGTAGTTAAAAGGGCCAAAATAGTTAATATTTGAGTTCCACTATATTTACATATATGTGCTTCCTATCCACTATAATCCATTAAGTTTGAAACTCTAGATCTAGCATATTCACATTTGCATCAAGTTTGTTTATTAGAATATTTCCATATTTGCATTATTTCATATTTGCATTATTAGCATATTTCCATATTGCATCTCTACTTCTTGATAAGGAATATTTCGTTAACCAATTGTTTGTCACCAATATATATATTCACCTTGCTTAATCTTTAGAAATAAGAAATCTATTGTGTGCCATTGCTCTCTGTGGATTCGATCTCTAACTACTACACCTGATCTCTTTTGGCAAGAGTACTATTTGTGTGTTAAGACTACGGTTAATTTGATAGTGATTTGTTTAGGATATTTATACTCTGCTAGAACAATAAAAACACGCATGTCAAATTTGGCGCCGTTTCCAGGGAGCATTGAACGCCATTAGATTTAATTTCTAGGATTTAGTCTAGGTTTTTACTACATTCAAGTTACTAAAAATGTTTTCCTTGTTTTTCAGGTGCATGCAAAAACACACCAGGAGCAATAAAGACAAGAACTACTATTCTCTGACCCCGATAGACTCGAACGTATGATCCGCTAAGAAAGACGACAAGCATCGATCGCCACCACCAACACCGCGTCGACCAACACTTCTTTACGGACAGCATCGACCGACATCAGAACTCGAACATCAACCGACAATGACCACATAGCAATGATCGACATAAAAGTATCTGCATCGATCGACAGAAGCAGACGAGTTCAGATGGTTGCTACTATTATACTAACTAGGGATGAGAATGGGTACATGCATGACCAAGACGGTTCATCTGCGTAATGCAGCATGTTAAAAGATAAACGATGAGGGGGCTATAATCCCTGATACTGAAGCAGAACCAGACGGTGTAAAAACTCTACCTGAAGCTAATACCCAAGCTGCTCAGAGAACACTGGTTGACTACAACCGTCCAGACCAATTCTACGCCAACAGATCCGCCATTCGCCCTCCAGCTTTTCAGAGGAATGATTTTGAAATGAAGCCCGCCTTCTTCGGACGTGTAGCACAGACACCTTACCATGGGTTACGACATGAGAACCATATGGATCATCTGGAGCGATTTGAGGATCTAGTGACTGCTATCAAAGCCAATGGAGTCCCCAAGGACTATCTCTTTTGTAAGATCTTCAAGTACTCACTTGTTGGAGAAGCTTCATATTGGCTAAAGCAATTACCGCTAGGATCCCTGACATCCTGGAATGGCATCGAGAATGCTTTCTTGCGTAACTTCTTTGATGACGTAAGAGCAGAAGATTTGAGGAGCAAGATTGCTATTTTTTCACATGAACCCTCAGAATCTTTCAGAAACTCCTGGATGAGATTCAAATCATACCAAAGAGACTGTCTACACCATGGGTTCAACGAAGTGCAACTTCTCAGCACTTTCTTTAGAGGTATTGGATTACAGTCCCAGATAGCTTTGGACACATCTAGTGAGGGAAATTTCAGCACTAGGAATCGTGCAGAGGCTACAAGGTTTATTGAGAATCTGACATCCAGCAGCAGCACCAAGAACACAGACTTTAAAAGAAAGAGATCAACTTCAACTATGAGCAAGGATAAGACTGAAAAGGTCAATGCAAAATTGGATAGTGTTTCAAAAATTCTTCAGGAAGCATGTCACTTTTGCAGAAGTATAAGCTATAGAGTCTGGAGATGATGAGATCGAAGAAGAGTATGTGAACTACATTGATGGGAATGGTTTCCAGAGACAAGGGAATCCATTTTTAAACATGAACTCCTATGGGAATGGTCAAAGGCGTAGCTTCAATCAGGGTTCACAGCGAAAGCCCTTCAACAACAACATAACTTATGGATCTTCTTACTACCAGAATCCTCCTCCAGAGACTCAAGAAAGCAAGATTGAAGCAATGGTTGACAGAGTTTTAGAGGGACAACAGAAGATGGTTGTGGAATTCAATGAAAAGATAGATGGGCTGTATCTTGACCTTAACACCAAGTTCAAAAATCTCAACACCCATGTGAAGAATTTGGAGAATCAAGTGCTACAAACAGTTGAAACCATTAGAAGACATAAGAGCCTGATCAAGGAGAAAATTGAGGCTGGACAGAAGCACCATGTCAATGCATTGATTGATGATGGTTTTTGACAGGAAGTTAAGAGAGAAAGACTTAAAGAAAGGAGATTTTCATGTGGAAAGTTCAATGTCATTTGGCAGTTAGCATTGGTGTCGATCGACGCCAAGCAATGAGCATTGATCGACAGCGAATCCTGCATCATCAGTAGCTTCGTGTGAATCGACTAACGTCGATCGACATCTACAAAACACAATCGACCGACAAAGAGATAAAGGATTCGATCGACAGTGCGAGCTGAGCATCAATCAACAGATGAGGAAGCCGGTTCGACTATCAAGCATCAATGCAAATTTGATTGTGCATCCAACTATAACGGTATACTGACACATCTGAAAGTATGGATCTTGATAGAGAAGATGAGGGACACTCCAGGAGGAAGCAAAAGATCCTCAAACATCTAGGCAGAGAAGCAAATGAAAAATATATGGATAGGTTTACTAAAAGAGTTTTAAAAATTCCTTTAGATACTCTTTTATGATGAAGCTTATTATACTCACAGATTGTGGATGTTTTTCAGGGAAACAAGAACGACTGACGATGATATAGAGGTCATGTTCAATCATCTCATAGAGAAAATGAAATAGATGACCTGTCTGAAGAAGAGAAGTGATCCTGAGAAGTTTGTGATTCCATGATTTATCAAGGGCAACAAATACCCCAATGCCCCCTGTGACACTAGATCATCAGTGGGCATTATGCCAATAACTATGGCAGAGGAGCTGAACCTGAAAGTGGAACCCTCCAATGATTCCTTCACATTTGTAGACTGCTCAAAAGTGAACTTAGGAGGGATGGTAAAATATGTTCCAGTGCAGATTAACAACACCTTAGTACCAATAGACTTCCACGTGATGGACATCAAGATAGATTGGAACTCTTCACTACTACTTGGGAGAGCTTTCATGGCTACGTGCTATCTGCGATATAAAATTAAACTTGTATCTATCTCTAATTAATCAAAATATTTTCTATGAACCTGTCAAGAATAAGAACAAGACTACTCTAATTGAATTGTGTGATGATGCAGAACTTGTGGTCACATGGTTTTGGATGATGGAGCATCGATCGTCACCCAGCCCATTACTATCGATCGACACACTTGCATTTCAGCAATCGGTCGACACCCACCCTTTGTTATCGATCGACACTCGCACTCCAAAACCTATCAACAATTGCCACACGAATGGTGATTAAAACACAGCCCACCCCAAGTACGAAGAAGACTATAGAGAAGAAGAGATGATCGAGTACTGTGGTATTGCTATGGAAGAGGCTGGTGTTTGTCATATTTCCCATCGACTCAGGAAATCAATATCGATCGACGGCACGCCTATGCCATCGATTGATACTGACAAAGAAGCAGCATCCGAGGTAGATTCAGCTACACAACGCAAGAAGGAATATGGTTATATACAACTAGACGAATTCGGTATCATGAGAGATCCAGACGATCACGCAAGAGCTATGGATGGCAGACTACTCTATGTCACGAGGGAAGATATTGCAGACATTCTTGCCATGGCTCATGGATCTGGAAACCTTTCCACGCAACAGTCTAGTTATTGAGCATCGATAGACGATCACCATACACCATCAATCGACACGCGTCCATGCGAAGGAGAAAATGAAGATTACAGAGAGGAATATCAGATTGAATATTGCGGCTTGGCATCAAAGGACACTGGCTGGGTAATGAACATGAGATTGGATAATCCAGCATCAATCACATGCTACTTATGGCCATCGAATGACATCAGACGTGAACCAGAACACGAACTTGGAGCAGAAGACACATATATTGGTAATCTTAGACCGGATGAGTTCATAATTTTCAGAGACCCAGAGCAATGGGTCTATTTGGACAACATCAACCGACGCACATCATACATTATCGATCAATATTGATGAGCAGAGGAACGAGCTGTTCCGAACTGTTCCATACAATTTTAAGCATCCATCGATCGACATCAACTTCAGTTCATCGATCGATTGGCGTTTCAGAAAGGTACAAGAACTTTTGAAACTGAAGACAACAGACTTTTCCACTGGAAAAAGAAAGATGAGTATGGCATCTACAGAAATGAGAATGGTAATGCACAAGCTACGGAAGGGTTGTGAATGTGCAAGCTGAAGACATCACATCAGTTTTAGAGAGAGCTATTTTTTGACCAGAGCTACATCTGTTTACCAGAACATGCAACAAAGATCGCTATGTCTAAGAAGGATCAACATACATACAGCAGGAGAAGCGATTGATGATATTGTGAATGCGACCTACAGAACTCAAGATATGTGACTCGATGATTTTTACAAGAGGTTAGATGATGTATACTATCCTATAGACAACCACCTCACCAATTTGACTGTCCACATGGATGAGATGAAGCAAGATTTGAAAATTGTTCAGAGAGAGCATGCGATTGGGGAAGACAAACGGGCAACGATCGACAGACACATCAGGCCATCAATCGACACTGAAGACAACGAACAGAAGACGGCAGCAGCGATAGAATTTGAAGATAGATTCGATGAGATTGCATTTTCTCAGAGCCTGATGAAAGAAGATATTTCTCAACAATTGGAAGATTTATCAGAGACTATAGCTGCCAGACTTAGAATGCTACAACGCAGTATTGAGAAACTACAAGAGGGTATGCATTTTGTGGCATTGCCAGAGTAGTTACAAGGAATGAGAAAACTAGAGGAGATGAAGCAATAAGGAGCTTCTTTAGTACATGGTTTCAGAAGAGAAAAGAAGATGTGGACGCTTGTTTTCCAAGTGTTGATCCAACTTCATACTTGTCAGAGAGTTCACAACGTCGATCTAAAGATTATAACCAAGCGCTGAGTGAGAGGCAACCCACTGCTTAGTAAGCCTTTATTTCGTTTTTACTTATACTACTACTTATTTCGAGTTTTACTTTGTTTTATAGACTGTTTGAGTCCACCATCAGTCGACATGATCGCGACCATCGATCGACCACACACGCCTACCATCGATCGATACTCTTTGCAGAGTCTGGTATCGAGTTTTTCTACTTAATCTATTTACATATCATTTAATTTTTCTAACCAATATGGGGCGAATTACACTGAGACACTGTAATTTAAGTCTGGGGGAGGTTCGCTAATGATAGTTGATTTATTTTGAGTTTTATTTGATATATATATTTAAGTTTTTCAATAAAAATTATTGAGTCAAGATTGGGACTATGATCAAGATTTATTATTGATTAACCACACTTTAACACTATTTTTAGAAGGTTGTTGCAGAGATTACTAGAGATACCAAAGTGAATCATTCTGCCCCTATATCACACTTACTTAGAAAGTTTGAAGGAACCAAAGCTGATTTCCAACACTAATCCTGACATTACTTGCTTGCTTTGTGGCTTGGTATACACTGGATGGGATTCTTTCTGCAAGTATGTAGGTACAAGTCATTGCACATTTGGTTCCCTTCTCTCTTTATCTTCAGAATCTACCTAATAGGTTAAAAGATTGAGATGACTTCCCGAGATGCAGAGGGGTAGGTAAATTACCTATGACCCCATTATTTCGGAGGAATGATCACACATTGTTAGAAGCGAGCGGTAGGTATATTACCGATGACCACACTATTCGCCTACAACTTTTCCCAAAAAGCAAAAGAAAAAAAAAAGAAAAGAAAAGAAAAGAAGAGGAAAATCAAAAATGAGATGGCAAGATGGACTGTATCAGCATCATTGTCCATTAAGTTTGAGATCTAAAAAAATCAGAGAAAAAAGGGGGAAGAAAGGAATCAGAGAGGACTTTATGCTTAGTTGTTCAGATACTTGCAGAGGTAGAGTCCATGTGTCCTTTGATCGATATTCCCAAGGTAAAGCCTGCACTTTTAATTTATGCAAATAAATGAAATCAGTAGAGGGGTGAGTCAGGCTAGTATTTGCTAAGTTGTTGGTAGACTGGATTTGATTGCTATACTAGGATAAGTATATAAAGTTTTCATGTGATTGACTTGATAGGATGTGGTTGCAACAAAGTAAGGCGAAATTTATACTTAGACATTATGTGAATCTCCGTTTTTCAAAACCTCTTCACAAGCTTAGTTTGCTTGAGGACAAGCAAAAGGTTAAATCTGGGGGAGTTGATATAGCCTATTTATTACCAGTTTTAGGCCATGTTCTAGGCTCTATTTAGGGTCTTTTTTGTATGTCTAGGATATGTTTTAGAGTATTTTCAGGTTCAAGAACGTTTTGGAGATAAATGGAGACACTTGGAGCTTTTAGAGCATTTAGAGGAGAAGAATCCGTAGCTGACTATTTGAGGAGTCGAAGTACAAGACTGTCATCGATCGACGACACAACCTTGGAGTCGGCCAATGATGAAAGACCAAGGTCGATTGATGCTGCACACTTGCCATCGATCGACGCCTAACTCGCAGACAGCCGATTGAAAAGCCCAAGTTTCAAAGACAAAAAACAAGAATGCCCTCGATGAGTTTTGACCTAATTTTTGGGGTTTTTATATTATGCTTATGTATTGAGAGCATGCAGAGTGTGCAAGTACAAGCATATGCAAGGCTTGACACAACTTAGAAAGCTTTATAGTTATAGGTTTTTAGGGAGAAGATTCATAACTCCTTAGAGAGACTTGTATTGGAACCCCAGTATTTTATCTATGCATTCTATTCAGACTATTGTTCTTTCTATGATTATGTCTGAGTAGTCATCAATTAGATTTAGGGTTGCATGATAGAATTCCTGGATTACCCAAAACCTAGGATTGCTAGTTAAGTTAATATCCATCAATTGAGTTGTGCTTAATGCTTGCATTCTAGAGTAGCTAACTAGGATCTCAAAAGTAGGACATGGACGACTACGAGAGTAGGTTCTGTGTCAGAATAGACTCCATTGAACTAGGTTGATAGGCGCATGCGAGAGCTGGTCTAATAAGTCTGGTGGACCTATCAAATCTCGTTCACACTTCCTTCTTATTTCACCGTCGATCGACATCAGGCCATAGCCGTCGATCGATGGTCTTTCCTTTTGTTGGCATACGAGAGTTAGATTTAAGAGGGTCAAATAGTTAATATTTGAGTTCTAGTATATTTACATATATGTGCTTCATATCCACTATAATCCATTTGGCTTAAAACCCTAGATCTAGCATATTCACATTTCATCAAGTTAGTTTAGTAAAATATTTCCATATTTGCATTATTTCCATATTTGTCTTATTAGCATATTTCGATAGTGCATCTCTACTTCTTGATAAGGAATATTTCTTTAACCGATTGTTTGCCACCAATATATATAAATTCAAGTAGCTTAATCTTTAGAAATAAGATATCTATTGGTGCCATTGCTCTCTGTGGATTTGATCCCTAAGTACTACACTTTATCTCTTTTGGCAAGAGTACTATTTGTGTGTTAAGACTAGGGTTAATTTGATAGTGATTTGTTTAGGATATTTATACCCTGCTAGAACAATAAAAACACGCATGTCAACAGGCGCCAATGGAAATTGGACTTAAACTATCCAAAGCTCTTGGTGAGGAAGACATTTACAAAGACATTTACCAGAAGAACTACTGGAGAATCGGGTGTCTCAGATATTTGTTGCATACGCTACCAGACCTCTCGTTCTGTGTAGGAATACTGAGCCGCTATATGCACCAGCCAAAGACATCATACGCTGCAGCATTGAAACGGATGCTACTGTACTTGAATGGAACGCTATCATATGAACTTGTATTTTAATGAATCAGCAACACAAACTTAGTGGGATATAGCGTTAGCAGTCATAACATAGATGAAGATGATGGACAAAGCACTACATGCCATGTTTTCATCTCAATAGCTGTCCAATTAGTTGGTGTTTGCAGAAGCAGGAAGCGGTCGCCCTATCATCATGTGAAGCAGAATTTATGGCTGCTACTGAAGCTGCAAAAGAAGCTATACGGTTGCAAGAATTAATTGAAGAAGTAACCGGTAAACCAAGTGGAAAGTGATAGTAAAAATTGATAACAAGTTTGCGATTGCGCTTACAAAGAACCCACTCTTCTACGGAAGGAGCAAGCATATACATAAGAGATATCACTTCATCAGAGAGTCTTTAGAGAATGAGAAATTTGACGTGCATCATGTACTTGGTAGTGAGAAAAAGGCGGATATCCTCACTAAAGCATTGGGAATAATCAAATTCAAGGAGATGAGAGAACTTATTGGAGTACAAGACTTGAAAGAAGTTATCTTCAAGCTTAAGAGAGTGAATGTTGGAAGTAAGCTTGAAGATAACTTGGAAGCCAAGTCTTCCTAATCATATTTGAGTTAGGTTTACTAAATGGACTTAGTTTAGGAGTTATCTAACTAAGTTAAGTGAGTTTAGGAATTTTATAGATCTATATAAGGAGATTTCAACTTGTGACATAACTTATTAGTTTATGAGAGATCTTTGTGAGATCTTAAGTTTTGAGATATTTTCTTAAGTTAATAAGAGTTGAGTTATCTCTCAAATAGTACATTCTCTATAAATTCATATGATTTATCTAACCACCACTAAAAACTTGGTGACAAATTTAAAAGAAGTTATTTACATTCTGACCAATAAAATAGGTTCCTATTAAACTGAATATTTATTTGATTAACCGAATCTAATAATGATTCGAACTCATTTCATATTTTTTGAAAATGATTTCCACGTTAAAAGGGTATATTCAGTTTCTACATAATATGATACTATAAAAAAGTTTTGATTAGATATTTCCTATTTAAACTTATATTGTTTCTGTAAATGACACTTAAAATGGAAAAACTTCTGAGTG
>CAJHQP010009786.1:0-21050 GCA_905132765.1 Moricandia arvensis
GTCGTTTTGACCGTATCATGTTACGTTCTGTTTGTTTCGTACTGTTTTTTTTTAAAGATCCAACTCTTGAGCCCCCCCCCCCCCCCCATACTTTAAAGGTAAAGAAAGAAGAGCCTGGAGAAAACTCGTACAGTCTTTGCAGGCTCGTACTGAGTCTTCTGTTTCGCTGGAATGGGTTTAAGAAAATAAGAGCTTGAAAAAGCTTCAAAGACTAGACGAAAGTATGACTGATGGGTTTGGAAGTTCCTAAAGGAGATCAAACTTCTTGCCCGATGGATGGACGCTGTGGAGAAGAAGGTGATGTCTTCCACAAAACTTCTAAAAACTTTGGGCAGAAGAATTATAGAAGACTTACATAGACTTCCAAAAGTCTTCTGTATAGTCTTTTGGAAGTCTTTTGTAAGACTTTTATCTTATAGAGTCTGTTGACTTGTTATGTTTTTAATGCAGCATATGGATGCTTTAATCAATTTATGAGGCAATGGTTCCATAATAATCCAGCAGCATTTTAGGACCAATATGAATTGACTTCTTGACCATGTTTTTAGCAGGATGTGGACATGAAGAGCCCGGAATTTAAGAGCTCAGAGCCCGATTATGAACGGGTTAGGAAGGCGGCTCCCTGCCGGGAGTTGAGATTATTATGGCAAGTTTACTATCCAAATATTGCCAAACCAAAGAACGATCATTGGATTGTTACTCGGGTGTCAATTCCAAAGAGGCACATCCACCATCTGGGACAGCATTATTCTCATATTAAACTTACTCAACTCGACGAGTTAATGAGCCTTTTCCATGATGATACCTTATTTCTTGTTGAATATGTTAGCCTCCGTCGAAGAATGAGTCAATTACACACTAGAGCCATTCACATATGAGAGAGTGAACTGTCGGAGTACCTCAGTGTCCGTGCTTAGTAATTGTGGTGTGTTCACCTTGAAGTACATTGAGTGATCATGCTCTAGGCATGGAATCATTTCCTTCTACCTTTTGTGATAAAAACCGTTAGAGTATTAGGGAGAAGATGGCCCAAAAAAAGCTATTTGATGAGACATGTGCTAAAATGGGACAAAAACCAAAGGTATGGACGGCTTGGATATGTACGATTGAATGTGTAATTTATGTTTGATGTTTTTCCGCTTTTGTAATCTGAAATACATTACCAAGGTAGGGTAGGATTAACTTTTTTGTAACCTATCCTCGTACCAAACTAGACTTTGTACAACTAGTTTGGTAATGCACTAATCTTTTGTAACTTATTCTAATGATGAACCTATTCAAACACAAGACATAAGACATAAAGTTCACCAAGACATAATACATAAGATAAGTTCTACAAGACATAATGCATAAGATAATTTCATAAGACATAATATAGATAGCTGGAAGACTTTCCAGAAGGACTTCGTATATGGCTTACAGAAAACCCCGTCGGACTTACAGAAGACCCTCAGAAGACTTACAAAAGACATACAAAGCATAAATTCGCACCAGAAGACTTACAAGTATGTCTTCTCACCAGAAAGACTTATAGAGATTTACGGAAGACTAATAGAAGACTTACAGAAGACGCCCAACCGACTTATAGAGGACTTGCCAGCAGATTTCCCAGAAGATCAATTCTCACTATTTGGACATGTATGACAAAGTTGTCTGCAGTTTGAAGCAGCCATAATCCTTGTGTAGCTTCCATGGTTTATGTCCTCTCATCCTAGATAGCTCCAACCAAGATTGCTCATCTTATTTTTGTCGCCCCGGACCACACTTTACATCTGGAGGAAAACAAGTGCTGGGACTCAACTTCTCCACCATAAGGATATATATTATGTGAGTATCCTACATACAAATATTTCCCTCGAGTATAGGGGGCACACAAGTGTGGCAATATGCAGATTATCAAAGGTTCCAGCTGCTATATCATGTGAGACAGGTATTTTCTCGATTCCATAGACACCACAATCACACTTAATATATTCTAAATCAACAACACAATCACGTTTTGCCACCTCCCACAAAGAATCACCATCCATAAATTGGTTGAACAGTCATCGTATCTGCTAACTCCTCACGAAGCACCAAATAAGTATTGAACTCCCCGACTATGATCAATTGTGAGATTCATAGCATCTTCTCGCCTGTTCCAGTACCACCTTCCCAACTTTTCCCTTATAAACTCTGAAAGAAACACTATGGGAAATCCTCTTGCTTTCTGAGAGTGCGAATTTAATAGATTCAGCTATGTTGCTCGTTTTTATATTGTACTTCTCTCCATGAGAATGAACCGTGACCATAGTCTCATGTCCGCTTCCTCCAAATATGTTGCCAGTGTCGGGTTAGCACTCCATATCGCGTCCATGTAGCGGTTAAAGTCGAAGAGTGTATGAGCATAAGCAGCGCCTTTAACCAAGTACAATAGATGCTTCCTTTGTACTTTTGGACAATATTCTGTTGTAATTGATAATAATATATTCCTCGGGTTGCCCAAGGAAACACCTTATCACACGCACTTTTAATGGTTGGGTGCCGGTTGGAGACTATCACCAAAGCATGCTGATCATATACACAACTCCTCCGTTTGTTGAAAAACCATTCCCAAGCAGCATCATTTCTATATCTACGATTCTAGAAAGCCAATGGAAATATCTGAAATTACCATCTTTTGCAGCTGCAACTAACAAAACACTTCATACTTTCCCACTTAGGTGAGTCCCATCCACCACGATGACCCTTCTATGATACTGAAAAACCAGCAATAGAAGCTCCAAATGATATAAATAGATACTTAAATCTATTCTCAGCTTCAAGTTCTATACTAGTCTTAGAACCCGAATTTGCTAACGTGATTTGCTCCAAATATGAGGCAGCCTCTCATACCCTTCTTCTGCTGATCCTCTTACCAATTTTTGAGCCATGTAACAATGCTCATGTATGAAGTGTGTAATCTAGATTCATGCTAAACATGTTCCTCATTGCATCTTGGATATGCTTCGGATTTAACCCATCCATGATTCCAACGCGATCTATGAAAAGCTGACCAACATACTTGGCAGTAAAATGTGTCCAGTGAGCTTGTCGTTGGAGACACATAACATGTATGAGTCTTCACATATTTTGTTACCCAAAATGTGTTTGTTCCATGTTTCACACTCGCTCTAAAGCTTCCATCTGCACCCAGGAATACAACATTTTGCTACTAGTAGAGTTTTAGTGGTCTTGTATATTTTGAAGGAGAATTTATGCTTCACCGCTGTCAACCGCAACTCTAAAAATCAATGCCGCTTTATTGATAAAACTCTGGTTGACCTAGATATTGTTGTCAACTATCCCATTCGAGCTTCTCCTTCATTAGCATATGTCTCTTTAGAAATTCTCAAAACATATATCTTCTTCCTCTTCCTTCATCCCCATCTTTAACTCTTCCATACTCACTGTAATCTCCAAACTCATCATGCACTTCAGCAACATACTCCTCATCATCATCATTTACATCTTGAGGATAAATTATCATCATCTTCCACTTCATCTTCTTCTTCCCCTTCATTTCTTCTTCCCTTTCACCTGCTAGGTTTCCTTCACTGTTGGCATCATTAACATATCCATCCTGCCTCGGCTTGATACACAAAGACGTACAACATGTGTTTTATTTGTCTTGATCAAGTTCCGAACTTGTCTATCAATTGTAACATGAATAGGAGGAGCATCAAGAGCCATATGTTGCATTATTGCATCTGGTAACAAGTAAGTTAAATCCAAAACCTATGCGTTCTGTCCAGGTTAAAATCTTCTAGAGCCATTTCAACAAGTTCATCATGTGTAGACCATCACTCAAAAAGAACATTCTCGCTCCTTTGACATTATCAACCATAAATCCCAAGAATTATCTTTCACCAACCATTCTCCGTATACACCACGTAACTGATGCATCATCTGAAAAAAAATCATATTAAATACACATTAGCAAACATAGAACATCATGTTAAAAAAAAATTTGGAGAAGACTTCTTAAGAAAGTCTTCCGTAGTTCTTCTCACGGAAGTCTTCTACGCTTAGCTAGAAACATTAATAAACATAAAAATTTGTAACCTCATAATTATAATCATTTAATTTATGAATCTCACTCATGAGCCTCAATATTGACTAATACACATTAATTAACAAGAAAATATTAAAAATTTGTTTTGAGTTTTGAGAAAATTGAATTTTAATAAATATTGACGTAGAAGACTTCAACATGCAATTTGAAGTTTAATTAAGAAGTCTTCTCGAAGAAGACTTCCTAAGAAATTTTCCCTAGAGGAAAACTTCCAAAGAAGTCTTCCGTTTAGGTCATTTTGCAATTGCAAATTTACGAATGAATACTTTCTTAAGAAGTTTAATCTACATAAGACATCTTGAGAAATCTTCTTTTGTAAATATTGGCTTACTTTTGAATTTGGAAAATTCTCGAAATTTCCAGAGAAGACTTCTCAGATAATCATGTTGGTTTTGCAGTTGACCAAAGTTTGTCAGAATTTTGAATTTTGTAGAAGTATAGGGAAGTCTTTTTTTCTATAACATGAAGTCTTCTCAGCATCGCCAGAAGTTTGTCTGGGTTACTTTTGCAATTGACAATATTTGACTTTTCCAGAGAGCACTTCTCTAGAAGTCTTCTGGCAGAATATTTCTTAAGAAGTTTTCTCTCGTTACCAAAGTTTTGACCAGAAACACGGAATAAACTTGAGAAAACTTCTCAAGCAGTCTTCCAAAAGAAGACTTATTCAGAAGTCTTTTCATTAATATAAAATGTTTTACTATTAATTTTCAATTGCAAAAGTAACCAAGGCATACTTCTAGCGACGCTGAGAAAGACTTCATGTTATAGAAAAGAAGATTTCCCTAGAAGTCTTCCGCCAGAAAAATTCTTGAGAAGTCTTTTACTAAAGTCAAATTTCTGACAAACTTCGGTCAATTACAAAACCAACTTGTTTATCCGATAAGACTTTAGAGCTGAAGACACTCTTTATTTTGCTTCAACAAGTAGAATCCCCGAGGAACCTTAGAGCTGGAGAAAGACCGGAAACCACACTTATTTAAAGGCTGCGAGAAAGAATCCTTCATAGAACAGGACAAGCAACCTGAAACTTCTCAAGGATGTTATATATGTTCTGCTCCACACACACCACGACGCACCAACGAAAAATCACTTACACCGTTGCTAGAACCAAATAAAAGAAGACAAACAACTAAAACCAACCAAGGACGCTTCGGATTCAGCTTCTCTGAATCCATCAACACATATGACCAGAGCGAGATAATGGATAAAGAAAGAGTAGGGATCCCTCCAGGTAGAGTGAGCTGATAGATTTTGTCACCGTAAAAAGAGAACTGAACAGAAGCTAGGTCAAAAAAACAGAGGAGATGATAGTTGAAGGTGAACTGCTCTGTAGACCTACCAAATCCGCTGTCTTTTTTTCTTTTTTGATAACCATGGTATGATCCCAAAAACATTTTAGATTCAATGGACTAATCACCACGAAACATGCAGAATCCACATATTCTTACCACTTAAAGCGTTCCGGATGGTTGGACTCAAAACCCGGCGTATTCTTAGTCACCATAAATCATATATGTTAGCTCTAACCAGAGATCCCACAGGAAACCTATTCCACCACAAACAAACAACAACTCAAACGAAATATCTGTCAAACACCGACAAAATAACAGAAAAAGCAAGCTAAAGGAAAGATAATGGCAGATGTTGTGGCTGTGTAACCCACACACGCTGGCATTAACCAAATCAGAAGAGAAGAGCTGAGTTTTTTAGAGAGATAACAGAGCTTATCTATGCGGCTGCCACTCTGAAGTGGCCCAACTCGCTTAACTTCTAAAAGTTTAATTACTGAAGTGTCATATGTAATTACCTCATAAACTTAATTAATGACATATCATCTCCAGGGAAACTCTTCTTTATATATAAAGCTTCCAAGATTTTAATTAGGTCAATTCTCTTGAGTAATTTTTTTAAATTTTTGTCACTAAAATATTTTTTTTTTAAATGACCAAATTAGTTTTTTTTTTATTTAATTTTAAACCTCACTTCCGAACTTCCACCCCATAACTCTAAACTTTAACTGTGATTTCGGGATATATGTATATATTTACACTCTTTAATAAAACATATTTTGATCATTTTTCTTTAAATGTTATTTTTGTGATAAAAAAATTGTTAGGGTTGTCCTAGAGTATTCCTCTTTTAATTTATTTAGTTTATTTTTTTAGTTATGGTAATTAATGATTACATGGTTAGTATCTTATATTTTTGAATTTTATAATTGAATTGTGGTCATAATTGTGTTGATTAATTTTATAATTAGATATGATCCATGTTATATTTTTGAATATGTCATGTTATCATTTTCTTTTTTAACAAGACATAAGTAATCACTTGATCAATAATGGCTAGGGATTATTCATTTTTTTTTCTCAGCCAATTTTTACCTGTACCCCGTTTGACGTTACTGCTTTAATAAACTCACAATTCAGAGTTGTCACTTAACAAGAAAAACAAAACTAATAAACGCTAATTATATCAATGAACCATATTCTATAAAACTGCGAAAACAATATACAAAAAAGAACAGCTATTAATTCAAACCAACAAAACTAACACTTGGTTTCAATTATCAACCATACGCATCTCCTAATAGCTTTTTATAAATTCCCAATTTAGTTTCCCTTTCTTTTTTTCATTCATTAGTCTCCATTTTCTCAATCTCATAGAGAAACCTTAGATACATATTAAATCACAGAGAGCTGCATCAACTTTTTTTTTGGTCTCATACACGCACGTTCTATAATACGTAAACTCAGGTGTATATATATACATGGCTGGACGATTCGCTTTCTTATTCCTTCTCATAGGTTTTGCTTTAGCCGCCGATTCATCTTCACATTCTCCACCTAAGACAACGTCAACTACCACTGTACAATCTCCCCCAGAGCCTCTGGTCGGAAAAAACTCAACGGACGGTACAGATTACTCAGATTATGAAGTCCCTATAGATCTTGCGCCTGGAGGAGTGGAGGTCGTGGAAGATTACGCGCCGTTCAATACTGGTAGAGGAGCTGATGAGCTTGCCCAACCTGAAGAGGACTTAAAAGGTAAGGGAAATGAGCCTACGAACTTGGCCTCTTCTTTTTCTTCTTCTTTTTCCTACGTTGTATTTGTTGGTGCTGCTGGATTATTTTTGTTTTGAGGTTTGGAAAACGATATCGTTTTATGTCTCACATTACGGTAATTGTATGCATGCAACGTAAATTTGAATTTGTCTTTGCATGTTGGTCTGAATTCCGATCCGTTTCGGGGAAAACTAAATAGAGTTTCAACTAAATAAACACTAAACTACCTTTCGTCAAAAATAAATAAACACTAAACTGTTATTTCGAGGGTAATAACTGAAAATAATATTAGTTAACTTTGGTTATATAACGAACTGATATTCCAATGAGAAGGAGTTAAGTAATTAAGTGGTAGTAGTCTAGACGTTTCTATTTTTTTTGTCATGATGGTGGTGTGATCTCACATAATTCTAGGTCCAATGAATAATCACCACGTGTTATCACTTATGGCATTTTGGGTGGTCGGATTCAAACTCAGGTGGCGGTACTTACAGCTGTGAACCTTTTACCACAAAAGCTAAAGGCTCCGATTAGACGTGTCTATTTGTGCAAGAGGTTTCATATAGATCTAGGCTAAGGATTACAACATCTTAAAAAGGTTTAATACAAATTTGCAAATTGGAAGTTAACAAAGTTATGTTAAAAACATGATTGAAAATCAGATATTCAAATATACATAAAACCTAAGAATAGAGTGTAACCCTAAAGTTATATGGTGTTTTCGGCTTAACCTAGTGATGTAGAGTTTCTTTTGTATTTTGTAGTTTATGATGGTTCACTTCGGGTTCTGGCCAGATAGGGTTATTTTACAAATTATAAAATCCCTAGCTAAGATTCATTCCTCTCAAAAGTGAAATTATATAACTATTTTCATTTGACCACTCAAATAGAAAAATGAACCATAACATCAATCCCTAAGATAACTTCTATTCAAAGAAAAACCGCTACTACTACTTACTTAACTTTGTTTCATTAAAATAATCATTCAACCGAAATATATCATACTTTAAACATATTAAATTTTTGAGTAAAATATTCAGTTGGGCTTAAATTTTTTAATCATGCCGTAAGTATTATAGAATGCTATATCCAAATCGATTTTTCTCCAAAAAAAATCCAAATCTATTAATATTTTATGAAAGTACTACCAGTATCATCAAATATTATTTTTATTTATAAGAAAATCAGTGAATGTCAACAAAATTATGATAAAATAATAAATCATACTGGAGACGAATTTTACATTTTATAAATTTTCATAAACAATATTAAATTTTTTTCCATATATAAGAAAACTATGGAATATTTATGAAGGTAAATAGAAATATAGAGCCTAGAGTGATATATAAATAGTATAAAATTAATATGTATACATTAATTCTCTTAATTTTCTATTGTTTTATACATATATATATATGGCAGGAAATATATTGGTTAAGCTTAATATTTATGTACATATCCTCTATTTTAGATAAATAATATAAAAAAATAATTTTCAATTACACGAACAATATATAACCAAATGGTCACACATCTTAACAAAACTAATGTATTGAAAACAACATAAACTATATGAATCACGTAACAACATTAATGAACGGATATGTGTTATATTTTTAACACCATAAATATAATTTTGATAGCAAAGAAATGTGTCGGATTTAGAATTTAACATCACCAAATAAAAAGTTCAATAAAAATGGATTATAACACATATCGAAATGATTAAAATAAAATAAACACACATAAATCATGCATTCATAATAAACTATTATACATCAAAAATATGAGATAACATATTGAAATATGTTAAATCTCATCAGAAATTATCGGGTCACAAATCCAATACACCTGTATAGCTATCAGAATTATGTTGTGATGTTAGCAAAATAATACATAGTAGATCACAAATTTGTCATATGATTCATATATTAGTGTGTTCGTTTGGCAGACGCAGCTACTTGCGGCTGCGGCTACTTTTTTTATAAAGCTTGTTCGTTTGGTAGACGCAGGTAGTTGCGTCTGAACGCTGCGTTTAAACGTTGCGTCCAGCGTTTATAAAAATTGAACGCTGATAAAAACAGCGTCTGAGACTAAATTTTTGGCGTTTATAAACAAATCTACCCTTTTGTCCTTAAAACATTTCATTATTTACAAAAAAACCTAAACCTAAACCTAATTGACGCTGCTCTCTCGTCTCCTCTGACGCTCTCTCATCTCCTCTGACGCAGCCACAAAGCTCCCTCATCTCCATCTCACCTCGAGCTTTCTCATCTCCATCTCGTCTCACCCGAGCTCTCTCATCTCTCATCTCACTACGAGCTCTCTCATCTCCATCTCTCATCTCACCCAAGCTCTCTCATCTCACCACGAGCTCTCTGATCTTCATCTCCGACGCAGACCTCAAGCTCTCTCTTCTCTCACGATTTGGGTTTCAAGCATCTTTGAGGTACTTGTCTCTTGTCATTGTTTTGTGTTTCATGTGTTTTTGAGAATGGGTTTTGGATCCCAAGATCCAAGAGAATTTGTTCATAACTATCAGTTTTCTCTGTTTAGAAAAAACAATCGGGTGCTTGCAAAAACTTTGTGGCTAGAGCTTGTCTGGATCGTTGACTGGTAAGGAGTAAAGGTATACCCTTTTCTCTATTGATATGCTACTGGGTTCTCTCTACTGACTGCATTTGTCTAAGCTAACTTGAGTTTTGGTGTGTGAGGAGTTTGTACATCTTTTCTCCTTAGCATATGTACTTGGAATCTGCTTGTTTGCTTGACATGTTGTTCTGTTTGTTCTTCATGCGTCTGGAAGCTTTTGTTCCACTGATGATTATCTTGATCCATTGTCTTCATTACTATCCTGAGATGATCTATCAATCCTTTGATGTTTGCATGATACTAGAGAGTATTTTCTCTTGTGATTTGAATAAGAAAGTTGTTTCATTTGCCATCCCTAGCTTTGTGGGTTTCCTTTGCCATGTCTTTGATGTTTGTAAGTGTTTGTAAGTGTAGATTTTTTTTTGCGATGTGTTTTAATGGCGTCATGTGCAAGTAACAGTGGTTGGTTAGGTAGCTTTTTGTGGAATGGTTTCTAGACCTGGACTGTTACGTTGTTAATTAGGTAGCTTTTTGTGCCCACTCGTATGTACCATTGTGATCAGAAAATGTTTACGCTAATGCTCTTGCTTATGGTATGTTCTTTGTTCTTATTTGTTTGCCTTGTCACTGTCTTTTTTGCAGGTGCTAAAGTTGTGGACCAAAGAGATCCTGAGCAACCATTTCAAGATGACAAAAGATGTAAGTTTGATTTTTGTTTTTTTTTGTTGAGCTTGTGTACATTATTGCTCTTGTTTCTGATGTACTTATTTATGCTTTAGGGTCTGATGTCTTTGTTTCTGTGATTTAATAATTAATTTGGCACTAAGTTTGGTATATTTTAGAATTGGCTTCCTGAGGAAACTAGGTTTTTTTTCCAACTTTACTCGGAATAGAGAAGAAAAGGAAATAGAACGAGTACATCAATGAATCAAACAGGGAAAAATAACATCATGGAAGCGTTTGAAGAGAGGTTCAAAAGAGGATATTCCAATTGGAAGATTTTCAAGAACAAGTATGACAATTGTAGGAAAAAATACACCAAGTATAAAAAGTTGACTCACAATAGGACATGGCTTGGATTTGATAACATGGGAAGGATTGAGATGTCAGATGATTGGTGGAATGAACGTGAAAAGGTCAATTTCTTTCTCTTGTTTAAATATGTGAGTTTACTGACAAATAAGAAATAGATAGGTGTTACGTAGCTTATGACATGTAGCTTATCAAAGTTATTTAGACATAACGTCTTGTGAAAATAAGAATTTGCCTTTACTTCACGTATATATGTCCTACTTGTGATTATCTTATGTATTATGCTGCGTTATTACTTGGTCTTTCCTTCTCATATGTTTTATCCATCCAACAAGCAGAAACCAATCAATAGTCTTGGTCTTTAGACTTTTATTTTAAGCCTGGTGGTAGAGTAAAGAATCAGTTTTTTTTGTTAGCTGCTACCTTTATAATTTGTTGGTTGTGGTTCATCATTTTGTAGCTAATGCTGCTACTGACTTACCTTTTTTTTTGTTATGTAGGAATGTTCTGGTCTTAGAAAGTCTGCATGCAAAGAGATTGCTAATATGGATGTGTTTGAAATGGAATTTCGTGGAGTAGTAATAACTGGAGCTGAAGGATGGAGCGCTCAACATGGAGAAGCAAGTTTGAACTCTAGAGTAGGTGGAGATGATGGTGATGAAGCTGATTCGGTTGATATTCCAGCAGCAGAGACAGAAACTCAGCCACAAATTCAGAAACAAACTCAAGCTGGAAGTTCCAGAGCAAAAAGAAAGCGTAAAGAGAAAGACATGGCTGTAGAATCTTGTGACAACGGACTGAAGCACTTGAGGTGAAGAATAGGATAGCGGAGCAGATGTTGCAGCGTGAACAAGCCTCCAGTGTTGAGAATGTAATAGCAATACTGAATGCATTGCCTGGAGTGAGAAAGTGGTCTGCATTTCACGAAGAAGCAATTGAACATCTTATAGATAGTGAAGGGAACCGAAGAGGTTTTATAGCGTTTGAGTCAGCTGAAGATAAGATTAAGTTTCTGGAGCTTAGGACCAGAATAAAACTTGATGATTGATTAGTTTGTGAGTTTGAGTTAATGGGGGGGGGGGGGGGGGGGGGGAGGGGGTTTGAAACCTTTTTTGTCTAAACTCTTTGTCTTGATTCTGATCTTAAGACTGTTGTTTCTTACTTTGTTTAGGTTTGTTTTGTCTTGATTATGATCTTGGTATGATCTAAGACTATTGTTTCTTACTTTGGTGTTATTTAAGCTTTCTTTGTCTTGATTCTGATCTTGGAGGGGGGTTTGAAACCTTTTTTGTCTAAACTCTTTGTCTTGATTCTGATCTTAAGACTGTTGTTTCTTACTTTGTTTAGGTTTGTTTTGTCTTGATTATGATCTTGTATGATCTAAGACTATTGTTTCTTACTTTGGTGTTATTTAAGCTTTCTTTGTCTTGATTCTGATCTTGGTATGATCTAAGATTATTGTTTCTTACTTTGGTGTTATTTAAGCTTTCTTTGTCTTGATTCTGATCTTGGTATGATCTAAGATTGTTGTTTCTTACTTTGTTGTTATTTAAGCTTGCTTTGTCTTGATTCTGATTTTGGTATGATCTTAAGACTATTGTTTCCTACTTTGTTCTGATCTTGTTTTGTCTTATTAGTTTTCAATAATATCAATAATCTGTTACACATTTTGATGATCATTTATCAATATAGTTTTGTAGATGGCTAAAAGATGAATACTGGATGATGAGGATGGTGATTATGATGATGAATTTGGTTTATTTGATGTGGTTACTACTGAGAGAATGAGTCATAAAACAAATAGAGGAGCAGGATGGCGCCATGTTCAACAACTTATGTATGAATCAGATCAACAATGTTATGACATTCTTCGAATGAATCAAAGAACTTTTGAAGCTTTGTGTAAGATGCTAACTGAGTGATATGGATTACAAGAGTCTCACAATGTCTATGATGATGGTGGTGATGGACATATTGTCTATGAGCGGACCGGTGATAGAACAATGGAAGCTTTGCGTAAGAACATCACAAATGAATATGGTCGAGGTCGTTTACCATATTAAATATTTTAGTTAATGACTTGATTTTCTTCGCTTATAATTTTGATTATCATTTATGTTTTATTTATTTAAGACTTGATGTATTATTTAGTTCTTGTTTTATGATATATTTTATTTTAATTTAACTTATGATTTATGATTAAAAATGTTATTATGTTTTAAAATATTTGACAAAAGATGTTGTTATGTTTATATATTTGACAAAAAGTTTATTTATCAATTAAATATAATATTTATGGATGTAAATATATTTAAACTACATATAATTTATTTAAAATATAATTATATAAATTTATAAAAATAATATATGAATTAAAAGACAATAGCCGCATCGTCTGCTAAACGAACAATATTAAGCTGTGTTCAGCGTCAACTTTCTGCGTCTGCGTTAACGTCCTGCGTCGTCAAAACGAACAACAATCTGCGGCTGCGGCTAAAGCTGCGGCTGCGTCTATGAAACGAACAACAACAATCTGCGTTTAACTCAGCCGCAGACGCAGCCTCAGCCGCAGCCGCAAGACGCTGCGTCTGCCAAACGAACAACACTATTATGTATAATTTTAATACATTACTGTATCCAAATATGTAGTCATATGGTGGTGGCGTATTGTTTGTATAGTTAGCAATCAATTTTTCCTAAAAAATCTTATATTTTTTGAATGGTTGCCTTTAATTATATATCAGAACTTAGATATTATTAGCATTTTGCGTAGAAAAAGCCAGTCCTAGTCCATACAAGCTAAGATGTGTTTATTGTCTCTAAGTTTCAATTGGCAATGCGTTTTTATCAAATTGGAAATACTATAATTAATATGTAGAATGATCTAAATTTACAAAATGAAAATTATAAAGTAGACTTATAATTGAATAAAATTTAAGAAATGATGGAACATAAAGTATCTGAAAATACAATTAAAATATATTAATTCAAGATAATTACATATGCATGACATAATTTAATTATTTTAAAATTTATCATAACCATTTTTTTCGATTTGTTCCCAATATTACATGAAATTTTTGAAATGTTTCAAATTTATTATTATAAATGTCATCTCATCCATTACATAAATATTCAGTGTTAGCAGTTGTTTAAAAACTAAAATATAATTAATAATATATATATATATATATATATATAATTATTCAGTTCAACTATTTGTCTATTTCCATAAACAATATACGTGAATTTATGTTTTAAGTTAATATGTATCTATTTTTACGTTTGACTTTTATTTTTATACTATTAACGGAAGTATTTTATGGAATTGTGTGTTTCCACCATTCCACAGCTAGCTACCAATCAAAACCTTTAGCCTACCGGCTACGGACACCAGACCTATTCCCACGCTAATTGTTCATGCAGTCATGCTCGCCTCTTACGCGCGCACCATTACTGTTCCGATTAAAGAATATATATACTGAGCAGCGTGAAATTAGTCAGAACTATAAAAAGAAGGAAAAATTTCATTTTTACCTCAATTTTGATATCACTTTTTATTATTAAAATATTTTCAATTTATGATGAAAATAGACTAAACTAATTTTTTTAAATATTTATAAAACATTTAGAAACTAAATCTCACTTTTTTAATATTAAATCTTAAACAATGATCACTTAAATATAAACTCAAAAATTAATATATTTTTAATTGAGGATATTTTGAAAAGTGTTTTTCTACTTAGGTATTCTTAGAAATTTTTCAAAATTGTGCGGTGCATATTTGAACTAGATTTGCAAAACCTTTGCTCAACTGTACTTTTAAATATTTATGTCTTTTTAAAAAGGAGTATTTAACTTTAAATTGAGTATATAGTGCTCTTTTGGTACTTCAACTAACACTTTAAAAACAACTTACTTTTGTGCTGTCGGCTTGCACGCGTGCGATATAATATATGCACACATAACTTTTATTTACTTTGACCATATTATATGAAAAATAATACAAATGATTGTAAACACAGAAGTTATTAATTAGTTGTAAAAGCTTACAAGCCATATCGTCAACCTACAATTAATTAGACATATATCTATCTGTCTTTGTCACTCTGTGTACGTGTAAACATGTTTCGTTTTTCAGTTTATATGTATATATATGTTCATAAGTAAGCATGGGAGATGGGTTCGCACCTGATTTTCAATCCTATAGTTCGGCTCGTCCAATAATTGGGTACAAGAAAATTATACTGAAAGTAACCAAACCAAACTAGATTAGGATTTGGTTTAGTTTAATAAGTTGGGGTTTTTAGTTTTTTTACCAGATCCTACCAAATTTATTTAGTTATTGTTATACTTCGACTAAAATTAATTTCAGTTAAATTTAGATAAAATTAGTTACTTCTATTAATTTTTTTTTCAGTGTATAATTTAATTTAATTTAATTTATATAAAATTGAGTATATATCAGTATAAACTGATATATGATGAAAATAAATTAAAATTTTTATTTAATTCATATGTTTGACTGAACCGAACCAATATTTGATGCAATTCCAATTTAATGATATCATTGATTACAAAATGTTTTTGGTGATAAGAACCTGAATTTCTATTGCTTCAAGAGATTAGTCAGCATTTTGATTTGAAATTCTCTTTGTTAAAAGAAATAGAGGATGACAGGATGTAAGCTTTTGACGCTAATTTTAAATTATGTATTTTATTACTAACCAACAATAGCTATATGTTTAGTAATTACTTTTAAAATATTTTTATATCAGTATTAACTAAAACCTCTGATATTTGAAAAAAAAAACATTGATCTAAACATCATTTATTGGAGAAGAAATCTCATGTATCAAAACGAAAGAATGAGAAACATCCCACAACCTCTCTAATATTATTATTTTTTTGGTAAAAACCTCTCTAATATTTGAGTTAGGGTTTTCAGCATCTAGGAACGTAACTCCCCTCCAAATGAAAGATCACTTCATTGTAATGCTAACTTCTCAGTATACGTGTTTGCGTAAATAGAAAATATTACATCACATGCAAAGCCTTCCACATTTCTAAAACTGAAAACTAGAATAGTATCATGTATGCAAATACTTTTGCACTCAGAAACTATGATCTTAGAGCATATAATTAATCACTCAATTCAAACCCTAACAAATGTGAGACAGTACAACAAATTAACAAACATAATAGTTCTACAAGAACTTATCGCGTTTCTCTAAAAGAGAGTGTTTCAGATAGATTAAAGCTAATTAATCGATTGATTAATCAATTAAGAAAATAAGGCATCAAATTAGGCAGTAATTAGGAGGTGAAGAGAGACGAAGAAGTGTCAACTCCTTAAAACCAGGATCTTGTAATAAAAAGACTTTGTCCCCATCCCCAACACCAATCATGTGTAAGTATTCTCTGTCTTCTCTTTCCTTCCCTTTGAACAAGAGTCTCTGCTCTCTTGGCTCAATTCCACTAACTATTGCTATCATCATCTTCAATTCACCTGGGAAGAAAAAATATTATTATAAGTATATGGGCACCGTATATCAAGTGTTCGTTTGTATCAAAAGACGAGCCAAAAATATTAGTTGCTTCTTCATTTACCAGCCAAACTAGAATCAAGGTTTCTTTATTTATTTTTGGTCAAACAGTCACAAGTATTATTTATGCTACACTGAAAATACCAATCCGAGACTGAACCAAAAAAAAAAAAAAAATGATGATTCTAGACTATTCATTGTATATATTCTTTATTATTACAAAATTCTGATACACGGTTTAAATTTTTATTTTTGAAAGATTAAAAGTCAATTATTACAAAATAAAACGTCTGACATATGAAAAATGTTGCAATATATTCTACTACTTTTATGTTAGCTATTTGAATTATGGCTACATGCGGAAAGTCGAGTTTAATTTTTATATTGAAAATTTTACCACAGTTCTACCTGGAAAATATGAAACTAAGTGGGTACTTAATTTTGTAAGCTAGCTGGCTTTAACAAAAGTAACAACAACAACAAGAAAATATACCGTCTGTTTTTTTCTTGAACTATATAAAGGTACATGTTCTTCAAGAAATGTTAGGGAATCAATATCCGAACATATATGAACAATATGTGTAATTATTACCGAAAGTGGAGTTTGCATCAATGGTGATTTCATATGAAAGCTGAGAAACAGTGGAAACTTTAAGGCTGATTAAATCTTCAGTGTTGGAATCTTCTGATCTCTTCTGAACCAACATACCTCCGGGCCTCATCTCCCATTTTATGTTGTTATTGTTACATGATAATGATGATGATGAAGAAGAAGATAATGACGATGATGATTTCTTGTCGTTGCTATTGCTTGTCCCAATTCTTCCACACCCAAACCCAATGCAAAACCTCTTTGCCATTAGCTTTCCCATTCTCTCTCTTTCTTTCTTTTGCTTGCAAGAAGAAGAGAGACGTTGTCTATATTTATAGAAAAATAAGGTTTGGTACACATACTAGTAAAATATTGCTAAGAAAAAAAAATGAAAATCATCATATTTGGAAAGGTAAATAAATTAAAAGATAATGTATTTTTTAATTATTTATTTTGCTTAAACGAGCTTGCTAAAGTTATTAAATAATAGTTCAAATACTCTTTTATTTAATTTGTTCGTTTTTTTTCTTGGGTTTTCTTTCTTTCTTTTCTTCTTCCAATTTCTCTTTCTTCAAATTTTTATTTGTCAATCTCTTTTACTCTTTTTTGCTCATTTTAATTTATTTTGTTGCTCTACGATCTCTTTATGAAATGGATCTTGTTAAAAATAGGTTTAAAACTCTTCTTTTTTAGTCAAACATGAGAGGTTTCATGGCCGAAGCCCGACTAATCATGCTTCTGTGAACCGGTACACCGACGATAAACCTGGTTTCTCTACGTGAGAGTTAGATAACTACGCCAGTTTCGTATTGGATGGGAATCAATATCTATTATGGACCAATATGAAAACTATTAAACTATCATAATGTGGTTTAAGTTCAAAACTCTTAATATAGTGAATGATATCAACCAGTACATTAGAATCAGAGTTTGTTTTATTGTATTAGCTGAGTTAATCACTGTTTAGAAAAATACAATTCCATGAAACTGAAAACATAAATGAGTACGTGCAAAAGTTTCTGTCGATTATATATGGGAAAATAATGTTCATGACTATTTTCAGTCTTTATTACTTACCAAGCTAGAATACCAGTGGTTGAATCTAGTGTCTTTAACTAACTGAAGTTGTTTTTATAGATCATTTCGTGAAGTTACCCATAAAATGCCAAAAAAGAGAAGAGAGTCACACTGTCAATTTCTTTTAAAACGTTTCGTGAATATCATCTTCTTTCCCCCAATTTGATTACCATAATATGACCTTCCTCTCTTGTCCGTTTTAACGTGGTTTTGTTGTTATCATGAATCAAATATCTTTATGATTGATTTTTAGTCCATTACATCATGATTATCAAAACCAATCCTAGTGTCCACAAGAGAATCTAATTGTCTAAGAGAAATGATGACTACCAAACTCGCTCTTTTTCTGTGGTGATCTGTACAACAACAACATCTAATAAACTTCAGTTGAATAATTTCGTAAATGAGTTCGCTGCCTAAGAGCATGTTTATTGCAGGTCTCTTATCATGGAGTTTCTTAACTTTTCTAAGAGACGTTTCTTAATTTTTAACTAAGAAACTTAAGAACCGTCTCTTAAATAAGAGACCTAAGAGACGTTTCTTAACGGGAAAATTAAAAAAAAAATAAAAAAAAATTAAAAACGTGAAATTATAAGTTAAGAACTCCGCCTAAGAGACCGTGGGATAAACATGGCCTAAGTCCCTCGTAGACTTGGAGACCCTATCTATTCCCCCCTGCCCCCCAAACATCTCAGCTCTTGACAAATCCACACAAACTTATAATTTCTCTCATATTTTTCCCTAATTTTTTAATCCTCTCTCTAATCAATTTCAAAACTGAAATTAAAAAGAACCAAAAATGGCGTTTTGTAAATAGTGATTGCCCAATTAAAAACGACCTGACATTGAAAATACAGATCCGACCCGGCTTAACTGTAAAAAAATTGAATTGGGGAAAATAATTAAAATTAGGGTTTCTTCTATCTTCTTCACAACAAGAGTTCTCGACACACACACACACACACACAAGAGAGAGAGAGAGAGAGAGAGAGAGAGAGAGAGAGAGAGAGAGAGAGAGAGAGAGAGAGAGAGAGAGAGAGAGAGAGAGAGAGAGAGAGAGGAGAGAGAGAGAGAGAGAGAGACGAGAAGAGAGAAGAGAGAAGAGAGAAGAGAGAAGAGAGAAGAGAGCGTAGAGGAGAGAGAGGCAGTGAGGGATGGTACCACAAACAAAACTAAGACGCGAAGAGATTACCCGAGAAGCATTGCAGAGATGTTTGACAACATGAAGAAAGTTGAAGGAGCTGTTGTTATTAGGTATGGAGAACTTTTAAGCTTGTTTAACTTAGATTTCGTATATTTTTTATGTCTGAATTTGAGTTTGAATTTGTTTACAGAGATGAAAGAGGTGAAACTGAAAGTGCTGACACCATAGTATGATTTTTAAAGAAGTTCTCATGGAGTATGCTTTGAGCAAGAGAAGAAACATTAAGCAAGATAGGTGGGATAAAAAAAAGTCTCATATGTGTGTGGCATTGGTGGGAAGTGTAAATGGCGGATTTATTGCTCCTATGATATTGAAAGTCATAAATGGCTGTGATATCATGTGCATTTAACTTGATTTAAGTCTTCATTTTTGTACATCTTGATCATTTGGCTCAGCACTTAGGCATTTTTAGGATCCATTTGCATGCATAAGCTTTTGTCAGGTGTTGGAGTACACTTTGGAGGTGCTTGGGAGCATTTAGGACCAAAAAGATGAGGAAAATGGTGTTTGGACACGAAATGGAGGCTGGAACGGGTGTATGGAGCGACCCATAGCACCCGCTCTGTAGGGAGAAATGTGGAGCGGCCAACCGGAGCGACCCGAAGTACCCGCTCGGCGTTTGGACATCTCAAACTTACCTGAGCGAGTGACTAGAGCGGGTGACTGCAACCGCGGTGCATGGAGCGGCCCAGTGCAGCGACCAGAGTCAACCACTCGTAAGTGTGATCAACAAATGGGGGAGTTTGGAGCGAGTGGGTAGAGCGGGTGAAGCAGGCCGCAGTGAGCTGGAGCGGGTGCCCACAGCAACCCACGGCACCCGCTCCGGAACCTCTCTTGGACGTTTTTATTACATTTATTGGGCCTTGTTAGGTTTGTTAACTGGCCTATGAGTTTTAGAGTTGGAGTATAAATACTTTAGAAACCTAATTTTAGAAGCATCTTGTTTTCCATCTAAACTCAAGACCATTTTGGTGAAAGTTTGATACTTTAATGTATTTCTATCTTGTTTCTTGTGCTTAAAGTTGGGATTTTGCTTTCTAATCATGTTTAACCTTGAATCAACCATGGTTTTCAGGATTCTCATGAATAGTAGTGAGTAGACTCCTATTGGATCTATGGGTTAGGTAGATTAGGGTGATTGGGTGGATGTTTAGGATGTCTCTTGCTTGATTAACATTGTTCTATGCTTATTAAGTGTCCTTAATGCTAGTTTAGGGTGATCAAGTCTAAAACTAGACCTTTAGACATTTTATGCACCACAAGTGTTTGTTAAAATGTCTGAACCAGCTTGATATTGCTTATAGCATGAATAACCAAAGACCTTTGATGTTAGGACTGCTAGATGGTTAGTAGACTAGTGATTCATGCATGCTTGATTGTGTTAGGCCAATGACCATTGATGTTTAATGCTTGATTAGCATAGGGAATATTGTCATGACCGTGGATTAGTCTATTGTATGAGTTCTAGACCTATAGACTTGTTGATTGTTTTGTTTGAACATCCTAGATTGAAGCATGATCACCCGATATCAATTACCTTTGCCCATGGATCCATCTTTAGTTATAGATTGAAAGTTTGATTCTTGCACTCATATCTTGTTTAAGTTTCTAGGTTCTTAGTTTGTTACCAATCATACATCCTTTTAATTGTTTAGATTAAGCTTGATGACATGTATTTTTGGTGTTTGAAACCGACTTAGGATGGATTGACTCTTAAGTATTACAACCAGACTTAGGATTAAACTTATCCCTACCAGTTTGTTGAAGACGAAGTATAAGTATTTCAATTAGTTTGCCCCAAACCTCATTTTTTTGTTTTCTCTCTTTTTTGTTGGTTTTTTTTTTTTTT
>CAJHQP010009787.1:0-21048 GCA_905132765.1 Moricandia arvensis
TGCTTGAACTTGCTTGAGAACCGGCTTACTGACTCATCCATCCACTGATTATCAGCTGTTCTTACCTTCTCACTTCATCCTATTTCTCATCTCTCAGAAAATGGTATTTCATCAATATGCTTTGGTTCTCTATGATGAACTTGAATCTTGGGCTAAACAGATAGCACTCATGCTCAACAGTATACAATAGCCTGATCATTGATGAAGACCAAGATTGCTTGACCAATCCTCTCACCATATTTCCTCCTTAGAAGCTTCTTGTCAATGCCATATATTGCCTCAGTGGTAGACAAAGTCACTGTTGACTGAAAGTCACCTTCCCTCACACATAACCACCCAATAGTAAATATGTAGCTCCAATAAATAATCTCATGCCTATCACATCTCTGCATATAGAATCAATAGCCAGTAACAGTCTCGGATATTCCTTCGTCTCCATAGACAAGTCCCACATCAGATATACTCTTAAGGTATCGGAAAATCCTCTTCACAGCCTCCAGTGCTCCTTGCGTGGCTGAACATAAACCTGCTTACACACTCATGCATGTGCAAGATCTGGTCCTTGTACAGACGGATAGTCATACATCAGGACTTCCTAAATTCATTGCATAAGAAACTGTAGCAACATAATAATGGTTTTTCCCTTCAGCTTTCATCACTCATGTAGGATGAAATTTGGCAGCACATAGAGTAATCGATAGGCTTAAATTAAGCATATCGAAATTCGTCAAAAAACCTTCCTGATTGTAGGCCCTTAACTTGTGACAAGGAACACTTCTTCTTTCGCCTACGAGTCCCTGAAGATCTCCAATATCCTGAATCTTCGCTCGCCAGCACCCCAACTCCTTCATCTCCTAAACTCAGACTTAGTAGCTCTTTAAGCTTTCTGAACATCACACTTGTTTTTTTTGTGCAAGCATATATTCTAGTCATGTACAATGTACGTACAACATAGGGTAGATTATACGATCCATCCTCATACACCTTGCCTCAATTCGTAAATCTAACAACATCATAAAGAGCCCATTGATCGTTACGCCCACTTGACCATATAGCTATCAAACCTCTTTGTACTCATTGTATGAGACTGCTTAAGTCCATAAAGTGACTTCCTCACACTTGCACACATTGATCTTCTTTACCAGGAACTAGAGACCCTCAGCTCTGATTCATATAGATTATCCTCCTCAAGCTCTCACATGAAGACAAAGCTATCTTCACTCAGTTGTTCTCCAACTCCAGATCCGTGACGTGCTACTAGCGCCAATGAGTACCTCTCATAGAAGTGTGTCTGACCATCATGTGATGAAAATCTCATTGTGTCCAACCTTCTCTTTGCTGAAACTCTAGCAACACTCGTGATTTATACTTTAACTCCTCTTCAGTGACTGACCATCTTTTATCTTGTAAAACCACTTGCAAGTCACAACCTTATCTTCGCAGCTGGTAAGTGTGACCAGATCCCATGCGTGATTCTTCTCATGAGATTCATCTCATCTCCCATTGCAGCAAACAATTTCTCCAGGCGCATAATTGAAATAACTTCTCTGTAAGTAGACGACTCGTAAGTGTCCACTTCTTTGCAACCTGTACTGCATAACCACCATATCATGCAAACGATTCCTCTGGTGGCCTGACATCACTTCTCCTTGGTCTATCTCTAGGCAATATTGTGTTTTATCAGACCCAACCGTTGAATCACAGAATTAGAAGACTCAGCTGCTCATCAGACGTCGATCGCTTGATCTCTTCTGAGGATGATCGTTCTTGTGTTGTGTCGGGCAATAGATCGCTCGGTCTGACTTCATGCGATCACCTGATCCTTGTGTCTGACCTGGAACAATGCACTCCTTGGCACCTAGATCGATTGATCTTGACCGTCGACTGCTAACTTCTGCATCTCCCCTGCTTGTAAAATCCTCCCGCTCTGGCTTCTTGAAATGGACTTAGCTGAAACTTTGAACATTAAAACTCTTCATCAAACACAACGTTCGCTCTCATTAAAAACTCGTTTCTCAGATGGAGACCAAACTCTGTATCCCTTGACAACCATTCTCCATAGCATAAACACTCCCTTCTTAGCTCTTGGTTCAGCTTTCCTTCATCAACAATGATAGTAAACTGTACAACCGAAAATATTTCAGATAGATAATAGAGACCTACTGACAAACCTCATTAGGTTTTACACTTTGATCTCTGATATGTGGTCCCAAATTGATCATAACAAGTCGTGTTCACTGCCTCTCAGCTCACAAACTCTTCTTTGTAAACTAGCTATTATGACATCATGCACCTCGCTCTCTCCACAATGTCTTGTTTCATTCTCCTGCCACACTATTATGTCTGTGGTGTATACCTGATTTTATGATGCCTAGCAATCCATGATCCTGTTACAAAACTGATTGAATATCTGAAGTGAAACATATTCCAGACCATATCAGTACGAGCCTCTTAATTCTTATTCTCAGTTTGATTCTCCACCAGTATCTTCCACTCCTTAAATCTGTTGAAAGTTAGTTTCACTTTTGGTGTTTCATGAAGAGATGTATCCAAGTATCCTCGTAATAATCATCAATCATTGCAGCACATAATACATGTGACCCTTCAGAGAATCCACTTGAGGACCCCACAATCTGAATGGATGTATCCAGCGCGCTTTTGCCTTATGAAACACTTTCGGAAACTTCTTTCTATGCACTTCCAAACACACAATGCTCACAGAACTCAAGATTTTTGTCTTATGACACAAAGATAATCTTTCTCGACATATATGCATCCACGTTCACCCTATGTCAAGCTCAAATGCCACACTTGTCCATATCTTCTGTTGTGAACCTCTGGAGATGCAACATTTGCGCTGAACCTGAAACGGAGACACTTCCCTGGCAAATCAGAGTACCATGAAAATGATGCTGCTAAATCACAATTGAACCTCTGTAGACATTCAGAACTCCATCTCCACTGAATACCTGAACACCTCTGCTATCACAATAGAATAATGAGATCAGTTCTTGGCATAGACAGGACATGTCTAACTCCAGTCAATGTACAGATTCTACCCCTATGTGTCCTGAGCTTAATGGAACCGATTCCTGCAATATCGCAAGAAATTTCATTCGCCATCTTAATCTTACCATCAGTTACTTCCTCATACTTTGAGAACCATTCTCTCCTTGAACACATATGATAGGATGTGCATGTATCCAGGATCCACACATCTCTAGAATGTGTTTTTCCATGAGCAACCAGCCGCAATATCTTCATCAGACTTAGCCTTATCCAAACTAACTGTATCCTTACTCCCTATGAATGACCGAACAAAGTTCTAATAGGAGTTAGCCAGTGACACCAACAAGATCAGTGCCACATCCTCATCCTCCACCTTAACATCAATATTCCTAAGATCTAACATAATAGAATTTAGACTATCAAGTTGATCTTGAAGTTGTGTACCTTCATGCATCTTCAGAGCGAATAGACGTTATTTCAGAAGTAGCTTCTTATTTAGAGACTTCGTAATGTATAGACTCTCTAACTTAGATCACAAATCAGCTTCAGTATCAACACCGAAACCTCGATGATGATCTCATCTTCCAGACTCAACATAATCGTTGAATACACCTTCTCTTCAGTAACCTCCATCTCAGCTGTAACAGGTTCAACCTTCTTCACTGACAACGGTGCCCAAATACCTTGTTGCTTCAGCAACGCCTTCATCTTGATTTTCCAGAGACTGAAACTATTCCTTCCAGTAAACTTGTCGATCTTCATATTCATCCCAAACATCTTCTCACCAGATTCAACCCGAAGTTCTGATACTAGTTTGTTGTGACGGATGTAAGAAGAAACATATTAACATAATAGATGAACAATAAGAAAGACACAAAGATTTAATGTGGTTCACCAATTGGCTATCTCCACGGGCAAAGAGAGTACTTTATTGATAGGGGAATTACAGAGATCTGTCTACAGAAAGAACATATCTGAATTTTCTCTCTATGGCTGCTACTTAGGTTTAGAGGAGGCACAAGTTATATATAGTTGTGTCCTAGAAACCCTAGCACTAATGGACCTCAAATACTAAAGCCCAATAAATTCAAGGCATTATTCAACAGCCTTGTTTTCTACCCACTACAAAATCATTGCTAAGATATTATGTAAACGGCTTGAAACTCCTCTTCTCTGACATTGTATCCCCTCACAAGTCCGTTTCTTTTGTGGGGAGATCTATCTCTGACAACGTGTTGACTGAACATGAAATAATCTGTTACCTGTTTACTTCAACAACTATTAAGCATTGTTCAACAAATATGAGTAAGACGAATGATAGTTTGGAATTGAGTTTCTTGAAGGAATTTTTTTACTTAGTTTCACTTTCGTCCGACATGGGTCCATTGGATTATGGAATGTGTCAGATTTTTCTCCTATTCCTTTCTTATAAATGGCAGCGCTCAAGGACTCGTAGTCCATCTTAGGAAATCCGAAAGGGAGATCCTTTATCGCCATACTTATTTATCTTATGCTTTGAGGTCCTATCGGGATTGTGTTTGAACACTCAGGATCAGGGGAAAATACAAGGGATCAAAGTTGCAAGACAAACACGGCGTCTCAGTCACATACTTTTCGCAGAAGACACTATGTTTTTCTGCAAGAGTGACCAAGAAACATGTATGGAACTTGCTTGAGTTCTCGAGAGATATAGAACTGTTTCTGGTCAGATTATTAATATCTTAAAATCGTCATCACTTTCTCAGAAAAGACACCAATAGAGGCAAGGAGAATGGTAAAATCTGCCTTAAAATCGAAGGGGAAGGAGGCATCGGAAAATATTTGGGCCTGCCCAAGCATTTTAACCGGAAGAAGAAAGATATCTTGCTGGAATCGTTGATCGGATCTGACAAATATCTCACATCTGGGAAAAGGTTCCTAAACCCCACCGGAAAACAAGTTTTTGCTTAAGGCTTTCTTGCGGCTATGCCTTCTTACGCAGTGTCTTGCTTCAAGCTACCAGTGTAAACCAAATCCATATAGTTCTTATGAGGTTCTTGTGGGACATCAAACCGGATCTCCAAAAGGTAGCTTGGGTCTCATGGAAGAAACTGAAAATGTCGAGCAATGCAGGTGGATTGGAATTCAGAGAGATCGAGCAATTTAATAGACGCTTTATTTGCAAATCTAGGCTTGGCAGGTCTTGAAGTTTCCTTAGTCCCTCTTAGAACAATCACTGACGGGTAATTACTGTCATTCAATCCCCTTCCTGAAAGCATCAACACCACAATCATCACATGGATGGAGGAAAAATGGCGTAAGGAAGTTTACCCAAAGTTTTAGGTTGGGTGGTGGGCTTGGGGACAAGCATCAACATCTTGTTTGAACCTTGGTTGCCAACATACCAACCCCTAACGCCCATCCCCCCCCCCCCCCAGATTAATCTTAATAAAAACTTGTGTGTCTCGGATCTGATTTAAGCTCATTCTTTAGAATGGAATATCGATGAAATCAGATCACACTTACCTCAGTATGAGGACCAGATTAGAGCCTTGACCCCTAGTCAGTTCCAAATCGAAGATGAGTTTGGTCTAGCTCCCCGATAATTCATGTACTTATTCAACAAAAACGGGATATGCTTAGTGTAAGTTGAATGTAGGGGAAGAAGATCCTTCTTTTGAAAGGAAAAATATGTTGGGGCGTTAAAAACTCTCCCAAGCTCAAACATTTCCTCTGTAAAATCAAGAATAAAGTCATTTAGGGGAGAAAACTTACTTCAAAGACGAATTGCAGTAGAAGGCTGATAAGGCCTGATATTTACCACTTTTAGGGCATGATATCAGTCTTATTTAGAGTCTATTGTATGTGTCTGGAATTTTTCAGAGTCTTTTCAGGTTCAGGTATGTTTTGGAGAACTTTGATAATTTTGAAGCTTTTTGAGATGCAGAACTTCACAATAAGTCAGAAGTTTATCTACGGATGGAAACCTTCCCACGGTGAGAATGAGATGATATTTTGAGAAAATATATACCATTGACTTAGATTTCCAATGCCATTGGTTTGAAATCTATCTGACGATTAGATCTAAAGTTGTGCCCGTTTAATTGAAGAGTGGTCTATCTGCCTCGCGAGAGAAAGCTGTCGAGGAGATAAAGGAGTGTCAATCGACGACACACCTTGATGTCTATCGAAGGTGATGCCAGAACACGGGCCGGTTCTATTTTATGATAGTCTAAAGCCCAAAAGCCACCAAAAATTACCAGAATGCCCTTGGACGAGTTTAAACCCTATATTTATATTTTCTAAACCATTGTTGACGACTACGGTTTCTATTTTATATTCTCTTCATTTTTTTTAGGTTTGGAGAGATAGATAAATTCTCCTTAATATATTGATCTGGTACTTCATTGGTTTTATCATTTATTTCTCCATTCTATTATTATTTAGATTATGAATTGTGTTATTGCTTCCATGTTTGAGTAATTCTCTTACTAGGTTAGGGATTTCACGAGTTTAATGTCAAAATGATAATTTGTTAGGATTGTAGTTTTTCTTATTTATTTCTACACCACGATATCTTGTAAAAATTAGGATCTTGAATATTTAGAAAAAGCACGATAGTCTGACTGATTGTTTGAACCTAGAATCATAGGACAACTAAGAGGCCCAAGAGCTCAATCGATTAATGGAACCCGAACTCTGCATTAGATACCTAGGCGCATATGACATTTTTATAGGAATCTATTTTAACATAATCGATTAGGTCGTTAATGCTTGTCTGAAGAAGCATCGATCGACGCTCATGCCATAGCATCGATCGACACTCACTCCTTGTTCTCACGCAACCACTGGAACGTAGGAGTCATACACCTGATTAGTAAATGCATGAAATCTGGATTACTTATTCAAATTGAGTTATAAAATTGAATCTATAAAACCCTTAGCATCCTTGATTGTAGTTTTGAATCTCTTGATTGATAAATCTCTAAGTCTAGCTTTTATCTCTTATATTCTCACAACTAATCAATCGTCTACTTACTGCTTTATTATTGTTTAGCTAGATTAATCTTAATATCTAAAGTCATTTGTGTGCCCACGCTCCCTATGGATTCGATCCTCAAGTACTACATCAAAACTTTTATTTGAGAGAGTAACTTGAAGGTTAATTTGAGCATATCAAATTTTATGGCGTTGCGGGAAGCATTAGATTCGTCATTAGACTTGATTTTATTTCTGCTTAGGTTTTATTTTTTTGTTTTAAGTTAAATTCTTGTTTTTCAGGTACATGCCCATCAATACCAAAAGCAACAAGGAGAAAAAAAAAACTTATTCTCAGAACCAGGATGTTTGGAATGCTCGATCCACAAAAAGAAACGCGCAGCATCAATCAGTACAACCTCGTCGATCTAAACTTATGACAGAGAAATGATCGACACTTAAACTCGAGCATCGATCGATACCAATCTGCGAGCAGACATGGTCGTGAAACTTGTGGTACATAGGGATGAGAATGGAGATCGGCATGACCCTGAAGGTCATTTGTGTAATGCAGAAAGTCAAAAGACGGATGCACAAGGGGCTTTAATTCCTGAGGCATTAGTTGGTACTGGAATGATAAAGATCTTCAACATAGAACGATAGCATAATGGATCAGCCAGTCAGCTTTATGCTAATAGGCGCGCGATTCAACATTCAAAATCCAGGGGGTTGCTATAAAATCCCGCTTACTTTTCTTATGTGAGTCTACGTCCTTTTCATGGTCTTCCTCATGAAAATCCCGTGGACCATATTGAAACTCTCGAAGAGTTTGCGTCTCTTATTCAGGAGCATGAGGGAACCAAAGAATACATCCTCTGCAAGCTATTCAAATATTCTCTCTCTGGGAATGCAGTTAATTGGCTGAAGCTCCTACCACAAGGATATCTCTCTACCTGGAATGATTGTCAAGACTGCATTTCTAATTGAATTCTTTGATGACGCAAGGGGCTGCAGAGATGAAGAATAAATTTTGGGCATTCTCTCATGGACCTACTGAAGAGTTTGGGCATTCTCTTCGATCGGCAACAGTTACGAAGCACCGATCGACACCCACTGAAAAGTATGTAGGAGCGGTAAAAATCATGAGCCACTAAGACTTCGCTGCTCAACACCCGCATCCTCCCATCCCCATACCGTGAAATAGATGACATTGATCGACATCAATAAGAAAAAAGTTGATCGACAAGGACGGCGAGCACAAATCGACAACAGAAACCGAGCAGTGATCGGCACCCTATAGACGAATATGAAGCTATCATGGATCAGCAAGCAGAAAAGAAAGAATTCCAATTGGAATAGAATGAGAAAAAGAAGACAAAATGCGAGATAGAGTGGAGTTGTTGGGATGCCCCAGATGCTGGTGCCAAATAGAGCTATTCAGTGACGTTGTAGTGAAAGCGGAATAAGAAGGCAATGGTGGTGAAGGCGTCACTGAATATAATGGTCCGGAGCTATCACACCGGAGCAGCTTGGTCCGAGTCCGAAGATCCTTAATACAAAAACCAAAGGGATCAAACTCAATGGCACATGAATTATCTATAACAAACTTGCGAACATATATGAGATTTTTGATTAGGTCAGGGCAAACCAAAACATTGTGAAGGTCAAAAGAGCGAGAGTAAGAAACAATTTTACCATGACCAGAGTTATGAACATAAGCTATGGATCTGTTACCAACTGTACCCGGAGTTATGGTGCTCACATTAAAAGAGATTGTAAGTTACCTGCGTTGGAGGTAATGTGCGTGGATGCTCTAGAGTCCATGTACCATGCATTTTCTATTTCTTGAAGGGTCATCGATTGAAAGCATGAGCAAGACCAGTAGGGAGATTAGTCATTTGCGGGGTTGTAGTAAGTTGCACCATATGTGCTTGCTGATTTGGTCATGGAGGAGGATACCCTAGAATGCCTTGATGAGCAGTAGTCCCTTATTGATGATGGTGTTTCTGGAATGGGCCCGGTAAGTAAGGAGTGTATTCCGGAGAAGGATATGCAAACTGGGATGGAATTGTTGAATAGACAGGAGGCTGGTGGTTGTGTACCATGGCGAGCCAAACTGATTCTGCTGCCATTTGTTGTTGTAGTGTCCTCTGCCTCGCGAGCATCCGTTTCCGCGATTACGTCCCATGTTTCACGGGACAGAGTTGTGGTTGTTGTTGTTGTTGGAGGTCGAGAACTTCCATCAGTTCTGGCATAGAGTAACGTGGCGGAAGAAGAGTTGTCATGATGGTGTGGCGATGGTTTCACTTGTTTAGAGAGACGAGTTTCTTCCATCTGAAACATTGATCGAGCCTCGAGTAAGGTCGGAAAAGGTGACTTGTGTTGGATCACGTTGATGATCGAGTCAAATTTTTCGGAGAGCCCATTGAGGACATGCGATACCAGAGCACGTTCGGTCACTAGAGCATCAATGTTGGAGAGTATATCGGCGTGGTCTTCATCTTCTGGCAGTATTCATCGACGAAGAGATCGCCAATGACCATTGTTCGGAGTTCATTCTCCAGTTGAAGGACACGAGCTTCCTTATTGTCATAGAAGAGACTTTCAATAGATAGCCAGATATATCGTGCGGTAGCGTTCTTCTTGAAAATGGTATCAATGATGGAGTTGGATATGGTGCCGTAGATCCAAATCTTGACAAGGCCATCATGTTCCTTCCACTCTTTCAGTTCCAGTCATTGGAGAGGAGGAACCGTCAATGTGTTGAGAAACACCAAAGCTGGCACAGTGGGTTTCAAAGAGCTCATGCCACTTTTAATAGTTAAGCTTTGTCATGTCGAGAGAAATATGGATATACGCTTTGATTTGCGAGATCCCGTATGGTTTGTCACTTGTCGATGCAGGAGAAGACAGTGTCTTACGGAAATAGAAGGTAGAGATGGAGAGATGTGAAGAGGAAGAGGAGAAGAAAGCGGAGATTGGATCTGTGGCTATTAGCTTGGTGGCTAGGGTTTAGAGTCTGGTACCATGTAAGATAGGAAACTCCGTATCTATATCATTATACGAGGGGAAGTATATATAGTATACAAAGGAATGTTCTGGAGAGCATATCTAGTGTATCTACAAGATACATGATATCTAAACCGTATATACTCTAACAGTTTAAACCCTTATACTTATGTTTTCTAAGCATTGTTGACGACTACTCTTTCTATTTTATATTCTCTTCATTGTTTTAGGGTCTCGAGAGATAGATCATTCTCCTTCGGAGCTTGATTTGGAACTCCACTGGTTTTATCATTGATTTTCTCTATTTCGATTATTATTCAGATTATGATTTTGTTATTCCTTCCATGTATGTAGTAGTTCTCTGTAGGATTTGAGGGATTTTATGAGCTTAATGTCAAAATGATAATTTGTTAGGTGCTAGGGTTGCTTATATGTCACTTCTTTCTATCTCAGATTAATGTCCTGGATAAGGCTGGTAATGCGCGCTAGTCTTGCATTGTAACCTACTCTCGGATCTGGAATGGAGCTTTAGCAAAGATCATTGAGACTATCCTCGCTGGTACTGCACTTACGTTTGAAACTAGAATCATAGGAAAACATTGAGGAGGCTCTCCGAACATAGCATGTGTCAAGAGATAATTACGCGAACAGCCCATTCACAAATTTCAATCTATTTGAGAGAGTAACTTGAAGTTAATTTGAATGCATATCATATGCTATGGACAATGCAAGAGACCGCAGTGTACTAAGTAAAATTCCGACCTCTCATGTTTTTCTTTTTGGCTCTGATGTGTCGACCCTTTTTCTTCTGCCCAAGCATCGTATGTATGGGAGATGGCTTTCCGCTCTATATGTTTGTAAGTTAAGTAACCTGCCCTTGGGGTGGATATGTGCTCAAGGTTATTCACCACTCATATCTCATTTTTAGCTTTTTAGCCTATGTCTAGTATTCTTGTAAACTAACCAACCTGTAGGCCTTGATTACTTGGAGCTCATTTATTGATTCCACTGAGTTGTAATCGCGCAAAGGAGGTCCCCACTTATTGCTTTTCTATTTGAGATATCCAAAAGTATACAACTGAGAATGCAATGTGTTTTGTAGACATTATTTGAGGAATGTTATATGAAATAACAAGGCCAAAGAAGCCTAATTTTCTTTGGAAAAAACAAGGATTTAGGCTTAGGGTACGACGCCTCCTATATTTTTCTTCGGAAAGGCCAATCAGGATCTGACGAGAGTTTACGCGAAGCTAAGGCACATGACGATTATGAGTAGTGTCCCAGAGAAGCCGCCTTGTGTGGATTCCATTCAGGTCTAACCATTGCCTTTGTTGAATTCTTTGATACGGGTCTTGTTTGGAATTAGCACACCTTTATATCTCATCCGGCAAGAGAGGAGGAGGATTGGGTGCATCAGTTAAAGGATATCAATCAATGCCCCACAATCAATACCTCCCCACTTCTAGAGACTTAGTCTATTGAACCGTGTTGCTGGATTGTAGGTACCTTGTCAGCTCTGATTTCAATAGCAAGAAGGCTATTGCGGTTAAAACTAGTCTCTCTCATGGAGGGAGGTACACTGGGTATTTTTATGAAAGAGCTTTAGCGTCTTTTGGTTGGTTCGGTCAGATTCAGCAATTTCTGGTATTTATCCAGGCACTTGTGCCAATTCTATCAACCACAATCGCAGACGCAAGGAGATGCTATACTGAAATAGCAGCTCATACTAGACGTGAAGTGCTTTGATGAAAATGCTGGAAAGAGTGGATTTATTGGATATCAGCTTATCCGCTCTTATTTTCATATAACTTATATATATGGGCTTCGATTGTCTTCATCCAATATCCGTTTTACCAGTCATGGTTCGCTTACACAGCTACAAACGCTGAGGTCTAGACAGCCACGATGCAATTATGGATGCTCAAGACACGCTTGGGCTAATTTCGTTGAACGCCTCTCGAATGGTCTCACACGTTTGAAGTTTTATATCTGCGAAATGAGAAGATCTTCTCGGGTTCTGTAAAAAAATCCATCAGTCTGCACAGATATCGAGGATGCTTGGATCTAAAGGATACTTGATCAAGTTCGGATAAAAATGTAGGTACGGCAGCACATCTTTGTGTATTTCATGTTGTAAGACTACATTTGAGATCGTTATGTGTCAGCCTTTGTATTAGCACATTCTCGATTTATTCTCCATTAGATTCCGGAATATCTCCTCCAAGCCCCTAAGCCGGAGTGGGAATCCTCCACAAATAAATCAAAATCTAATTATACGATTGAATTAGCACGTTGATAATTTGGAAAATTAAAATTCATGGAGACGGCGGCTTCGATTTGCGATAAAAAATATTATCAACACACTAAAATACATCAATTTAATCACCAAACCAAGTACATTAATGTAATCAATGCGCTTTCGCAGTTCTGTCGCGCCCACATTTTTTTTATACTGGTTGATAAATCTCCGCGATCACTAGATTCTTTAGAAGAGAAATCGCCTGCGTATTTTGTACTATTAATTGTGGATCATAGTGTCGAGGTTTCTGAGGCTTGTTGAGAATACAGTAGAATCTATTCTTCTCTATTGATTGTTGCCCTCGGCGAACCGCTCTTTGTATATCATCACATACATAAAACTCTTAGTCGTCTATTAGTTTTAGAGTGGCACCGTCTGTGGTTGCTCTAAATTTTTTGGTTATAAAATTTGGAGCTCCTCTGTGGCGGTGCGGTTTGGGTCGCATCGTTTTCTTATGGTGTCCCGAGGTACTATGGTCTATAATTAATTGTATGGAGAGTATGTAAGGAGTGTGTGTTTTTTATTTTGGTGATTCAGGTTTTCAGCCTCATATCCCTTTTATGAGCTATAACTTGTCTGCATTATGGGCTCTCCATACTCTTTCGATTCAGTCCTACCTGTAGTATTGAGTTTGTCTTCTTATCCCGTGATCAGGGTTCGGAGACGCTTGCATCATTCATACGTATTGGGCCATTCTCATGCTGCTCATTGCATAAACTTCTAATGGCTATCTTCTCATATCTCGAGCACTACACCCAGCCAGTTCTGAGATAATATTATGCATGAGAGCGCATAAGTAACTCGGGTCTATCTTCTTTTATTTATTATTCTGGTTTAGCACTCGAGGAGGTTAGACAGTCCCTGCAACATATTGCAAATATGAATGCGGGGCATAATTACTTTTATGCTTTGATCTTTTGATACGTGACAGAGATTAGACTATCTGAACTGTTTATTTGGGACCTGTATGCATCTTCATTTTTCGGTAGTTATATTTGAGTTGTTTGATCTGAATGATTTTTGGCGGTTCAAATAATGTAATAATCGCATATTGGGTAACTGGTGTGACCTCGCATTTATTGTTCTCTGATTTAATTGATGGTGTGTGGTGAATAGTCTCACTTTTTGAACTTAAGAGAATAAGTATTAATTGAAGTCCTAGATCTCTTCAGCACACCGAATGACACGTACTCTTACATAGATTCATCCGACCGGATTTGCAGCGTGTGTAAAATTTCGGTCAATTCATTGCCTCAGAGTATACTACTAAGTATATCCTTATGCTATTCTCTTAATTTTATATTTGTTTAGGTTGAGCGACTCGAAACGCCACGGTATTATATCATAGGAGTTTATTGGATCGTAGATAAGTGGTTAGATAAAGGCCTGAAAAAATGGATAGTCGCGGCACACTAGGAAAAAAATTTAATTTAAATTGTACATCATTCCTTTGACATAAGGTCGATGAATATGCATACAATCGTATTGTACAGGTCGCGGTAGAACACATAGCGAGTATAATGCACTTTGTGAGTAATGTGTACTATGTGTCTTGGGCAATCGTATACTGGTATGGAATCGAAGGGTCGAGGAGGGAACGAGTAACTTGGACGTATATCTTAAGTTTATAGGTCTTAGATATTTGATCACACTTGTTACGCCTTAAGACTTAAGGCATACATCTATGTTTCTTGTTTTCGACCGCCGAAGACATAAGACACACCTCATTAACAATATGGGATCAATTGCACAGATCACTTGATTTCGTGCTTTGCAGATAGATGCAACTCCAAGAGCAGATTCTATTCAATTTAGACTGCAGTGTCGTGACTTTAGCGAGATACTTATCTCCTAGAAGAGTACTCTTCTTAAGATACATCGGAATAAGTCTCATATAACATATATGTAATCATTTACCTTAATTGGTTGTATATTGAGAAATAGTTCACAACCACTCATATATTTTTAGGCCTCTCGGTATATATACATCTTGTTCTTCTGGAATTCACATGGATATTGCTTTCGATTGCCATTTTGAGTAAGTTATATGGCGGATAAATGTGAAAGGTATCCGTAACTCCTTTTAAGCTTTTGCAATTAGTATACAGGCGCTCATTGGATTAGCTCTAATATATTATATAGATAAATCATAGGACAAGCAAATATGACACTCTTTATATTAACTAATACGCTATAAAGAATTCAACTAAGACCTAAATAGGTAAGAAAATGCATCATGGAGTGAGTTAATGGCATCATTCGGGATTGTGGATGGTAAGCTAAAGATACTAGAAGTTTGCACACATTAAAAGAAGATAGAACATAATGTTGAAGATGCTAAAATGGGGAAACACACGATTTTTCTCTCATGTATCATACTATAGCGGATTCGCGGTCAGAAAGAGAGTTCTAAATGATAGCGTATCTCTGCAATTTAGTGTATAATAAGATCACGAAAGCACACAGAATATGCACCTTGTAGTATAACACTGGCACTCGTTCAGTTATTAACCTTTTTCTCACTTCAGGAGTCTCATAGATTTACGTGTTCGCGCCTTACTATTTGGAGTGTTGTGTATATAGAAGTATGAGAATTGGCGATCGGTATGGTTCAATAAGGTAATCTGAAAAGCAAAAAGAAGAAGAGAGCATAAGTGATTTAGTATTTATGGACTTATTATTATATAGAGGTATTCCGTACATACAATAGAGAGTATTTAATGGATGATCCACATATTTTAGGTGATGTTTAAAAGATTTATTCTAAGTTATTTATTCCGATGAGTTTAATTAGGGCACGTGTCTTGGATGAAATGGATTGTGGAAAATACTGAATGAATAAATTAATAAGGAGATTTACACTTGGAAATTAATTTTGATATCATTGTGAGATATTACAGAATTACCGTAGCTTTTTTAACTTTTAAATATGAAGATTGTTCATGTATTGGTATTTTTTTCATTTGACAAACTCTTAAAAATGCATCCAACGACATTAACTATATTTAGGTCTGTAAATAGATTCATCGACAGCTAACACATAAACTGTCACGAACTTAATGATCGCTACTCATTAATGGTTAAATCCGGTGCGTAAACATGAATTGTTGCATGGCCATTGTTCTTCTTTGGGTTTTGATTCTTGTGCTCTTTTTTCACTCCTAAGAGTCACTGTTCTGAGATACATGATTAAGCATTTCGTGCATGCTGTGCTTTCCCTAGTGATTATTGTATCACATTGTAAGAAGCAAAATGTTAGTGGATGGGCCTAATTTGCTAATAGATAGTTGATGTATTTATGATGATCGACATCATTTCTTATCGGTTCTTTTCTCATAGATTATTAATAAGGTGAGAGCTCATGAATCCAACTCAGTCGGTCTAAGTATCTAATCGTGCTCATTATTAATGTATTTAAAAGAAAATAACCGATCATAGCGTCTCACATAGACGAAAAAATAGCTAACATATAAGATTTCATGAGTATATTGTCATTCAAGCCTTGAATGCCTTATTTTTTTGGGCTTCAGATATTCTCTCCATTCTCTAAGATCTCCATATTTGGTGTACTGTATACAGACATGGGATGAGGGGGGGGGGGGGGGGGGTGGAGTGAAAATGATTTTTATATAAGTGTATAAGAAATATTTATGGAGGACGTATTATTTTGCTTAATCTGAACCCCAGAATTCATTCCTATGATACTAACCATAGAGATTGTTTAGGGGAATCGTGCAGCGGCCTAGCTTAAATAGGTAAATTTATCAAAACTAATGTGTATCAATGGCGTGTTCGGAAGTTTCAAATTATTAAAAAAAGATTCAAACCAACTCATATGAAGAATAAGATTGTTTTTCATTTGTTTGCCTAGTCTTTGATTTGGAATAAGTCTCCCACGTTTTTAGGAGGATAGTGCATAGGTTTTTAGCTTGTTGAGGAAGGTGTGTAGCTAATAGGAGAGTTTTTTCTCGTTTGGTTGTTAAGTCTCTGTAAAGTCTATTTAAGACTACTTTCATATATTCATTTAAGCATTTTCACGTTCCTTTGTTTGATTCTATGAAGATCAACAAGGTGGTATCAGAGCCTTGCAGAGCCTTGAGACAAAGAAAAAGAGAAATGAGTGGGAGAGAGCTTTGGATATTTTCCAAAGTTCGACGGGGATTATGAGCTTAAGTTTGGGCGGTGCTTATGGAGAATCTACTTCAGATCAAAGAGTGGTGGGATCTGAATCGATTAATCGTCTGTTTGGGATCACGGTAGCGACCTAGAAAGGGAATGTGATTTTGCTTTTGTTTTTAACTTGGCGTATGCGGCCCATTTTTAAGGACATTGTGGGAGTCCGGCGAGAGTTGGGGTGCTAAACAGTTGGAAATACAGGAAATCCGAAGAATTCTTTGGTTGTTGTGTTTTTTTTTTTTTTGTGGGTGTATGCTTATTTTGAGTGAGTTTTAGATAAACTGAGTTTGCTCAGACCTTGATGTCGGTCTGTAAGAAAGATGACATCAAGGGTTGTGGTTGTTTTTGGTGTGGTGGTTTGTTGTTTTTTAATGGCATTATGAGGGGAAGTTTCGAAGGCAATGAAAGAAGTGCAAAGTGCGGCAATTACAGAGACTGGAGAAGGAGTTTTGAAGTGGGCTGGTAAATGAAAGACGGGAGTAGACGAATTACGTGAATATTTCTCAAGGGTCATGGAGCGTCGCAAACCGATATGCGCAAATCTCGGTGAGGACATGCCGGATGCAAAGGTAGTAGAGAAGATCGTGAGGACTCTTGTAGACAAATTTACATATGTCGTTTGTGCTATTGAAGAGTCAAACGACATCAAAAGTTTGACGGTAGATGGACTGCAGAGCTCCCTGATGGTTCATGAACATAACCTTGGAAGACATGGAGGAGAAGAGCAAGCTATGAAAGTAGAAGGTCAGTGGAGATCAGAAGGTGGAAGAGGTAGAGGACGACATCAATCACGTGGACGAGGACGAGGAGGCTATCAAGGAAGAGGACGAGGGAACACAAGCTTCAACAAGGAGACGGTTGAATGCTACAAGTGTCATAAGATGGGACATTTCAAGTTTGAATGTCCAACGTGGGAAAGAGAGGCAAATTACGCTGAGCTTGAAGAAAATATGCTCCTAATGGCTCACGCAGACATAGCTCAAGATGAAATAGAACACATATGGTTCCTAGACTCGGGATGCAGCAACCACATGTGTGGGACGAAGGAGTGGTTTATTGAGTTTGATAGCAACTTTCGACAAAGTGTCAAGCTCGGTGATGATCGGAGGATGATGGTAGAAGGAAAGGGAAGCTTAAGGCTGGAGATCAATGGAAAAACTACAGTCATCACTGCAGTTTATTATGTTCCAGGGTTGAAGAATAACTTGTTCAGTATGGGACAGCTATAAGAAAGAGGCCTGAGAATCATCATTGAAGATGACGTTTGTGAGATTTGGAGTAAAGAGCATAGGAAGTTGGTAATCCAATCCAACATGTCCAAGAACAAAATGTTCATGGTGCTGGCAACAGTGAAGGAAGCACACGAAGGGGTGGTGGCAAAATGCTTGCAAATCACAACGAAAGAAGACCAACTCTGGCACAAACGCTTTGGTCACTTAAACCACAAGAGTTTAAGATCATTAGCAGAGAAGAAGATGGTGAAAGGACTACCTGCCATTACACAAGGAGAAGCTGATGCAGTATGCGAGATATGTATGAGAGGAAAACAGAACAGAGACAGCATACCGAAAAGGAGTGTATGGAGTGCAACACGAGGCTTACAACTAGTTCACAGTGACATATGTGGACCAATCACACCAACCTCAGAGAGTGGCAAAAGGTACATCATTAACTTCATAGATGACTATAGCAGAAAGTGCTGGACTTACTTCTTGACAGAGAAATCAGAAGCTCTTAAGGTGTTTAAGGAGTTTAGAGCTGAAGTTGAAAGGGAGACAGGACTAGCACTGGTGTGTCTACGTACAGACAGAGGAGGGGAGTACAATTCAAAGAACTTTGAGGAGTATTGCAAGGAGAATGGAATCAAAAGACAACTCACAGCAGCCTACACTCCGCAGCAAAACGGAATTGCAGAGAGAAAGAACCGAAGTGTCATGAATATGACCAGGTGTATGCTGCTGGAGATGTCAGTACCGAGGAGATTCTGGCCAGAAGCAGTGCAATACTCAGTACACATCTTAAACAGAAGCCCATCAGCAGCAGTGAATGAGATCACGCCAGAAGAGAAGTGGAGTAACAACAAACCATCAGTAGAGTATCTCAAAATCTTTGGGTGCATCGCTTTTGCCTTGGTGCCGTATGAGAGGAGAATCAAGCTCGATGAAAAAAGCACAAAGTGTGTGCTATTTGGTATAAGCAAGGAGTCTAAAGCCTATCGCCTCTACAACCCCATAACGAAGAAAATAGTGATCAGCAGGGACGTTCACTTTGATGAAAGTAAAGGATGGGAGTGGGAAGAAGTTGTAAAGGAGAGTGAATTGGAATGGGAAGATTTGGAAACAGACGCAAAAAAGGAAATGACACCAAATACACCACAAGAGGAAGAAACTAACGAAGAGGAAGTATGTGAAGAAGAGGAAGTTGCAGAAGGACGTGGTAATGAAGAAGAAAATGAACAAGACGGCTCAAATCAACCACAAGGAGGCTCAGGGAGAAAGAGACAAGCACCTGTGTGGATGAAGGATTACATCACTGGTAATGCTAGCTTCATCATAGCTGAAGAAGGAGAAGACATGTTTGCAATGTTCATAGCAAATGAGGATCCAGGGAACTTCGAAGAAGCTGAACAAGACGAGGTCTGGAGAAGGGCCATGGAAGCTGAGATCACTTCCATCGTAGAAAATAATACATGGGAATTGATGGAGGCACCAGAAGGAGTAAAAGTGATTGGGGTGAAGTGGGTCTTTAAGACCAAGTTTAATGAGAAGGGAGAGGTAGACAAGTTCAAAGCGAGGCTGGTTGCTAAAGGATATCATCAAAGGGAAGGTGTGGATTTCCAAGAAGTGTTTGCCCCAGTAGCTAGATGGGACACAATCCGGATCATACTCGCATTGGCGGCACAAAAAAGCTGGTATGTTTATCAACTTGATGTAAAAAGTGCATTCCTGCATGGGGAGTTGAAGGAAGATGTGTATGTGGAACAACCTAGAGGGTTTGAAGTAAAGGGAGAAGAAGATAAAGTCTATAAGCTCAAGAAGGCTTTATATGGGTTAAAGCAGGCTCCTAGAGCCTGGTATAGCCGCATAGAAGGCTATTTCATGAAGGAGAAGTTCGAAAAATGTTTCTGTGAACATACATTGTTCATAAAGAAGGAAGAAGAGGACGTTCTGGTGGTGAGCTTATACGTGGATGACCTTATCTACACAGGGAGTTCAACAAGGATGCTGCAAGAGTTCAAAGAATCAATGATGAGCGAGTTTGCCATGAGTGATCTAGGGAAGATGAAGTTCTTCTTAGGAGTGGAGGTGATTCAGGATGAACTAGGCATATTCATCAATCAGCAAAAATATGCTGAAGAAACGTTGAAGAAATATGGGATGCAAGACTGCAATCCAGTGAAGAATCCTATTGTGCCAGGACACAAGTTGACTAAAGCAGGAGCTGGAGAAGAGGTTGATCCAACCGAGTTCAAACAACTTGTAGGCAGCCTAAGGTACTTAACTGCAACTTCGACCAGACTTAATCTATTCGGTGAATCTGGTGAGTAGGTATATGGAGCACCCTACTGAGCAACATATGATGGTTGCTAAAAGAATCCTAAGGTATGTACAAGGAAGTGCTGAATATGGGATTTTGTACAAAGCTGGAGGAGAACAAAAGATGGTTGGATTTGTGGATAGCGATTATGCAGGGGATGTAGATGACAGAAAGAGTACTTCAGGATTCGTTTTTATGATAGGTGGTGGAGCAGTTTCGTGGGCATCAAAGAAGCAGCCTATAGTAACCTTGTCTACTACTGAAGCTGAATTTGTTGCAGCAGCCTATGGAGCCTGTCAAGCAGTGTGGATACAAAATGTTCTTGGAGAGATTGGCTTTACTCAAGATGAAGGAACAACCCTGTTCTGTGACAACAGTTCTACAATCAAATTATCGAAGAACTTGGTTCTACATGGCAGGAGTAAGCACATCCATGTAAGGTACCATTTCCTAAGAGAGTTAGTGAATGATGGGACTATACAAATTGAGTACTGCTCTACGCAAGATCAAGTCTCAGATATCATGACCAAGGCTGTGAAACTGGAAGCGTTTGAAAAGTTGAGAGGAAGAATGGGTGTGTGCTCGAGGAAGAAGTAAACTGAAAGGAAGGATTTTCAGTTTAAGGGAAGGATTGAAGGATAAAGATTGGTTTTCATTTGTTTGGCCTAGTCTTTGATTTGAATAAGTCTCCCACGTTTGTAGGAGATAGTGCAGGTAGTTGTTTAGCTTGTTTGAGAAGTGTTAGCTAAGTAGGAGAGTTTTTCTCGTTTGGTTGTTAAGTCTCTGTAAAGTCTATTTAAGACTACTCTTCACTATATTCAATTTAAGCAATCTTTCACGTTACCTCTTGTGTTCTCTAGAAACCAACACCATAACATCAAACCTAAACTTGACATATAAAAAGGATATACATAATGAATTTTTTATAAATCTTACATGCATCTTCTCCTCTTAAGTTTTTACAAGCATTAGGCCCATCGTCAAAGCTTGAGAGTAAAAGCAGTAACAAAGAAAAGAAGAACAACACTACAGGAAATATGGGTATTAATAACGTGCCGTAG
>CAJHQP010009788.1:0-21036 GCA_905132765.1 Moricandia arvensis
CGCCTTCTTCCCCGCCCGCGCTCCTTGCCTCTTCTCGGTTCTGCTGCGCCGCGCCGGCCGCGTCCTCCTTTCCGTGCGCGGCGCGGCTTCGTCTCGCCGTCCCCGCTCCCCCTCTTGTCAGTCTCCTCCTTCCGCGCGGCGCCCTATCCCCCTGCCGCCTGTTGAGAACTGGGGTCCGTCCCCTGCCCCTCGCCGCCTCCGTCCCTCCCTTCCCCGCCCCCCCCCCCCCCCTCCCCTTGGCTGGCTGCCCCTCCCGGTCTCCTTTCCCCTCACCCCGGGGCGCCCCTTGCCTGCGCGCTTCCTTTCCCCTGCTCCATAGCCTCTTTTTGTCCCGCGCGCCTCTTCCCCTTTTCCTCCGCCCTTTGTCGCCCCTTTGCTCCGCTCTGCCCTGTCGCCTGCCGTTCGCCCCCCCTGTCCCTGCGCCGCCTCCGCAGCCTTACGTCTTCCTGGCCCTTTTTCGCCTTCCGCCCCGCCCCCGCGTCTTCTCCCGCCCTCTACTCGCGCCTCCCCCCTCTGCGCCCTGCCCCCTGCGCTCCTTCCCGCGCCTGCGCGTCCTGCGCTCCTTTCCCTCCCCTCGCGCTGCGCTGCCTTCTCCTGCGCTTTCTGTACTGCCCTTCTGCTTGTCAGCCGTTCCCCCTTTTGCTCTGCCTCACTTGCTGCCTGCCACTCGCTTTCCCCCTCCCCTGCGCCCCGCTGGCTCCTCCGCTGCCCCCCGCCCGTCCTCCCCCTGCCACCCCTCTTTGCGCCCCCCTTGGCCCCGCTGTTGTGGGGCTCCTCCGCCCCGCCCTGCCCCGCCTTGCTGCGCCCGGCCCCGCCTCGCCCCTTGGTCCCGCTCTCCTCCTTCCTCGCCTCGCTCTTCGGCCCCCGGTCTTTTTCCCCCCCTCGCCGCCGTCGTCCCCCTGGCCGCTGGGCGCGCGCTGTCCGCCCTCTCTCTTTTGGCCGCGCGCCGGCCTCCCTTCCCGCGTCGGGTCCCTGCCGGCGCCCCGGCATCCGCGTCGTCGCCCCCCGCGCGGTTGGGCTCCGGCCTCCCGGTCTGAGGTCCCGCCGCCCTTGGTCCCCCCCTAATCTCTCGGTCGTGTGGTGCCCGTGTGGGTTCCTCGCCCGGGGGCCGCCCGCGCCGTCCGTCACGCGTTCGGGCTCTTCGGGCGGGCCCGCACTGGTGTTGGCCCGCGCCCCCTCCCTCCGCGTTGTTGTGTCCCTGCTCCTGCCTGCCCGCCCGGCCCTCTGGGGCCGCCCTCGTGCGCTGGCCTGGCTTTGGGGGCCGGCGCCTCCGCCCTGCTCGGGCCTGCCGGTCCTTTGCTCCTCTTCGCCTCCCCACATGCTTCTGCCCGCTCTTGGGCCGCCGGCCTTCCCCTCCGCGCACCTCCTCCTTCTCCGCCCGGTACGTGGCCGCGTCTCCGCTCCCTGCCTGTCCCTCCTCGCCCCACTCTTTCGGGGCCCGTCCGTTCCCCGTGCGTCGCTTTGATTCCCCCCTTCATCGCTCCGCCCTCGCCTGCGCGCACCGCCGCTTACGCGCTGGGGGCTTTTCCCTGTTGGGGTCCCCTTCTCCTGCTCCCCTCCCGTTTCTCTCCCAGCCCTCTTCGGGCCCCCCTTCCTCGCCTCCTTTCCCGCCCGGTGCCTCCGTCTCGCAACCCCGCCCCCCGGCCGCCTCGGCCCCGCCCTCTGCCGCCGTTGGCTTGCCGGCTCCCTCCCCTCCCGCCTGCCGGCGCGTCGGCTGCCGCCTCCTCGTGTTTTTTTTTTTCTTCGCCCTTGTCCTGCCGTCCCCTCTTTGCCCTTTGGCGCCCCCTTCTTCTGTCTCGCTTGGCACTTACCCGTCGGCGCTTTCCCTCTCCCCGCGTCCCTCCTTGTTTTCTCGTCTGCCTTCACCTTGTTCCTCTCCCCGGTCCTGGTTGCCTTCCGCCACCCCTCCGTTCCCTCTCTGCGTCCTTTGCCTTCCTTGGTGCCCCTCCTCCTTGCTCCTCTCGGTTTTGCTCTCCGGCGCCCTTCGTCCCGCCCGCTCCCACGTCCCCGCCCCGGCTCGCCCCCGGCCTACCCCGTGTGCCTCCGCGTCCCCTTCTGCTTTCCGCCGCCTTGCGCCCCAGGTCCCTCTGCTAGTCTACTCCTTTTTGCCGGTCGCTACCTCTTCTCCGTTTCCGCCGCTCACCCAGCCGCATCGGGCCTCCCTCTTTCTGCCCCGCGCTCCCCTTGCCCTCGGGGCCGCCCCGGCCACGGCCGCTGCCCCTCTCCGGCCTATATCCGCGACACTCCCGCCCGCCGTTTGGGGCCGCCGCTTGCGCCATTCTGGCCTTCCTTGTTTCGGTTCGCACCCCGCCCTTACTGCTGGCCTCGCCTCCCCAGGTAATCATTCGCCCGTTTTCCGCTTTTGTTGCTCGCGCGCTTCTCTTTGTTCCCACTCTTCTCTCTTCCTCCTTGTTTCGGTGCCCCTTCTTGTCCGCTTCTGTCCTCGGCTCTCCCTTGCCCGCCTTTGTGGCCCTTCGCCTCACCTTTTGTTGTCTTTTCTGCTTTTTCGTCTTTTGTGTGTTTCCGCCAGCTCCTCTGGCTCTCTGGGCCCATTCAGGGTTTCCTGCCTTTCCTTCTTTTCCGGCAACCATCGCCCGTGGTGCTCTTTCGGTTCCCTCCCCGGTGACTGCCCCACGCCCGTCTGCTACCGCCGCCTCCGCCTCCGGACTTCCTCTTCTCCGCTGCCCGTTGTCACTGCGCCCGTCCCCCTCCCCGCTCCGCTCCCGCCTTGCTCGCCCCCACCCTTCCACCGCCGCTCGCTGCTTCTCCCCGCCCCTCGATTGCCGTCTTCGCCCATCTTTTCCGCTGTTCGGCCTTTCGTTTTGGTCCGCGCTGCGCGCCGCCCCTCTGTCTGTCCGCTTGCAGGTCCTCTTCGTCCTGCCCCCGGTGCCGGCGTCCTCGCCTGCAATCCGGGGGGCTGCCTGCCCTGCCCCCCCGCCTTATGGCCTTCTTCCCCTCCTACCCTCCCCTGGCCCTCGTCCTTCGGACGCGCCCGTTTCGCCGCTCTGGTTGCTTCGCGTTCTTGGCCCCCGTAGCCCGCCGATGCCCGTGCCTTTTCCCTAGTGCACAGCTCGCTGCTTTGTCCCTCCACGCTCCCCCTCCCGTTTGCGGCCTCTCCGCCCTGCCTGTTCCCGCCGTTGGCGCCTCCCGTGGTCTCTCCCCGTTGCGGCCCTTCCGACGCCCTGCGCCGCCTCCATTCAGGACAGCAGGGGCCCCCTGCTTTCGCCCCCCCCCGTTCGCGCCGGCTGCTCAGTGCTGCTTTCTGGTCCGGCGGTGCCGCGCGACCCTCGCTGCCACGCGGGCGCTTTCTGCGTAGGCCCTTTACTTGTCTTTTCGTCGTTCGCCCTGGTGTCTGCTGCGCCCCCTGTTGCTGCGTCACTCGCTGACACGCCACGCCTCCACCGTCTGTAGCTTTGTGTGACCAGCCCTCCCCCTCGACTCGACGGTCATTCCCACGCCCCCACGTTCGTGCTCCCCCGTTTGCCCCGCCCGGCTTGTTGTTCCGCCTCTGCGTACTGGCCCCTCCACGCCCACGCCGCTGCTCCCCTTGCGCCCTGCTACGTTGTCTGCCGGCCCCCGCCCCCCTCCCGCCGGCCGCCGCCGCTTCTTCCCCCTACTGCGCCACGCCGCCGCTCACCCGCGCTGGCTGCGCTTTCCCCCCCGCGTCTTTCCCCTTACTTTTCGCTACTGCCCTTTGCTGCCGGCGTCCTATCCCTTCTCGATTGTGCTGTCTTTTTCCCGGGCCTCCTCCTGGGCGCCCCACTGCGGCCACTCCGCGCCGCGACTCCCTCTCCGTCGCCACCCGTACCCCTGGCCCGTTCGTGTTTCCCTGTTTCGTCCCCGGCCCCCGGTCTCCCCTAGTCTTCTGCGCTCTTGGCTCATTGCCGTCCTCCTCCATGTGTCGCGCTCTGGCCGCGCCGCTGACGCCTGCCCGTGGCCGGGCCTTCCTGTGCTTCCTTCACTTTGGTGGCTTGCTGCCCCGTTCCTTCCACGGCGGGCTCGCTCGGACGTCTCCGTGCCGCTTTTTGTGCCGCCTTCGTCCCCCCGCCAGTCGCCTTCCCTGTGCTGGCTCTACCGTTGCCCGGCCCTCTCTTCCTCCTTGGCCGACGCCTTCCTGGCCACAGTGGGGACTCTCTGAGCCCTGCCGCAACCCCGGTTTGCTCTCTCTCGCCTTCATTTGATTCTACCTCCGACCATGTCCCGTCACACGATCCCCGTTTGCCTCCTGCTCGCCTGGTGCTGCTTCGTCTCGGTTTCCTTGCTCCAACTGCCTTCTGTCACCGTCCGCGCACGCGGCGGCGTCCTGCGGCGCTCCCGCCGCTGCATCGCTCCCCCCCCTTGCCCTTAGTCGCCGCCCTCCCATCTACGCCCACTTCCTCAGCCCCTCCTTCCGCATCGCTCGCTCCCCAGCTTCCGCCCTCGCTCGACGGTTCCTCTCCCCTCTCGCTCGTTGCACCCCTACCCCTCTCCCGACCGTCGCCCCTCATGGCCTCGCTCCGCACCCCCGCCGCCCCGTCCCGCCGCGCTTTGTCTCCCCTGGTCCGCCCTCGTGCGCTGGTCCCTCGAGCCCCCCCGCCCGCTTCCCTCACCCCTTTTCCGCCCCAGCACGCAGTTGCGCCTGCTCCCTTTGCGTTCTCGCCGTCCGCGACTTCCGCCGGTTTCCCGCCCCCCCATCTCCCTCGCTCTTGCTCCCTCCGCCCTGATGTTCCCCTTGCTCCACCTCGTCCTCCTCTCGACTACTGGCATCCCGCGCTTTTGCTCCCACCGCCAGCAGCCGCTTTTGTTGGGCGCCGGCCGCCTCTGCGTATGGCGTTCCCGCGCTGAGCCTGGCCCTTCTCGCCGCCCTGGCATGGCCGCATCCCTCCCCTGTGTCTCCGGGCGGCGCTCCCGGCGCTTTGCCCGCGCCCTCCTGCTCTGCACTGTACTTCCATCTCTGTTTTGCCAGCGTACTGCAGCCGCCCTTCGCCGTCGGCCCTCCAAGCCTCCTTCCCCTTCCAGTTGCCACCGCCGTTTGCCCCCCTGGTCCCGGCGTATTACCCGCGCCCCCCGCTGGCTCTGCTGCCTCTTCCCCGCGGTCTTGCTGACCCTCTCCCCTTTCGTTCCCCCGTCTATTGTGCTGGTTCTCCCTCCGTGTCTGAGTACGCGCTGCCGCACGCCTCTGGCCTCCCTCCTCCGTCTACTTCCCCCCCCCCTCGATTGACCGCACATTATTTCCGCCTCGCCTGCCGGCCCCCCCTCGGCCCCTCCTCGCATGTCCCCGCCTATTCGGCCTCTGGCTGGTCCCGCGCCAGTTCTTGCCGACCTCACGCTTGCTGGCGTTTCCTGCTTTCCTGCCCGCCTTGCTGCGGGCTCGTCTCTCCGCCGCGCTTCGACTGCTCTTTCAGCGGCCCCCTCGCTGCCTCCGCCTTACACCCTGCTCTTGGGCTTGGCCTTCCCCCCTGCCCTGCCCCCCGCTGCAGTCCCTGGCGCCTGCTTTCCGCTCCGGACTGGCCCACCGGCCGACAGCCCGCCGACGGACGCCGTAGCTGTGGCGCTTGCCCTCCGTGCCACTGGTTTTGCGCCGCCCCGCGCGTCTGTGGGTCCCTGCTTTCCACTGGTTTCGCTGCACGCCCGCTTCCTCCTCCGCCGTCCGCCCCCGTCGCGCTTCAGACATCTACCGCACGCTCTCCGTGGGCGGCCACCCCCCTGTGTAGTCCGTTTTCACATTTGGTTTTTTCTTACTTTTCGTTCTTCTTCCGCTTTTCTTTCCTTCCTTTACGGTTTTTCCCGCCGGCGTCCTCCCCCCTTTTGCCCCCCCCTCTTGGTTGTACCCTCACACCTCTTCCCTCGGCCGACCGGCTTTGGCATGGTTTTTCCCCTCGGTTTGCCATCCTCCCTCCCGCCTCACGTCGCCCTCCTTACGGCAGTTTTGGTCCCTTTGCCTTTCTCTCTACCTTTTCCTTGTGCTTTCGTTTTTCCCTTCCCCCCCGGCCGTCCTCCCTGGGCGCCCCGTGTTCTTTCACGTTTTGCGGGCGGTTGCTCCTGCTTTTACTTTCTTTGCGCTTTTTCTTTGTTTCTCTTTACCTTCCGTTTTTCGCCCCGTTTTTCTTGCATTTCCGCCGGGGCATTCTGCTGCCGCACATTATTTCTTGCTCCCCCTCTACTCGCACGCCCCTCTTCGCACACTGTTGCCTTGGCCCACGCTTCCTCGACGCTTCCCCGTGGGCTCACTCCCGCCATTTTCGTCCCCCTTCCTCCGCCGGTTTTGACGGGCCCACACGCTGCTCTCCCCCCTCATCCTCCGCCTCTTTGCTTTGCTTTGGGTTCTTCCCCCACATGGCGGCTCGGCTTCCTTCTGCACGTTTTCCGGTACCTCAGTTCTGTGTCTTTCTGGCTTCCCTTCATCGTCCTCTCTCATCTCTATCTCTCTGCTCGTCTCCGTCTCTCTCTCTATCTTCTCTCGTCCTCCTCTCTCCTCTCTCTCTCTCTCTCTCTCTCTCATCTCTCTCTCCCCACCGCTCCCCACCCCCCTGTTGGACGTCACGGGGTACCGTACCTTCCGATGCCCCCCTCTTCGCCAACTTTTGCCACCGCCCGACCGAAATTGCTAAATAAGATGGTAAACATGGATTGTATCAGCAATCATTGTCCATTGAGTTTGAGATCTAAAAAGATTCGGAGAAGAGATAAAAGGGGAAGAGGGAAGAGGGAAAGAAAAGGATCATGAAAGACTTTATACATGTGTATGCATATTTGCAGGAGTTGAGTCCAACGTGTCCTTTGATCGATACTCCCAAGGTAAAGCATGCCACTTTATTTTTATGCAAAAAAATGAGATCAATAGAGAAGTGGATCAAATTAGTATTTGTTGATTTGCTGACATAATGGATTTTGGTTGTTATACTAGGATATGGCATATAGAGTTTCTCTTTGATTAGCATTATTTGATGTGGTGTGCAATATAGTAGGGATTATAGGTATACTTATACATTATGTGTGTCCCCGCTTTCAAACCTCTTTCACATGCTACCTTTGTTGTGCATGAGGAGAAGCAAAAGGTTAAGTCTGAGGGATTTGATATACCTTGTTATTTACCAGTTTTAAAACATCATTTGGGTCTATTATGTGTGGTTGGACTGTGTTTTAGAGTCTTTATTGGTCCAATTACATTTTGGGGAATTATGGAGACCATGGAGCTTGTTAGAGTATTAGAAGGGATATCCAGTAGTTGTTCACATTCAGCTAAGTACAATTCAAGTCAAGCATGACCATTGATCGACGGAGTATCCTTGCTGTTAATCGACGACCCACCCGTAGAGTATTGGTCGACCTTAAGCCCAAGTCAAGATGAATTACGAGAATGCCCCCTGGACGAGTTTTGACCTAGTTTATATGGTTCTAACATTGTTTAGGCAGACAACGACGTTTTATTTTACAACTTTTAGTTTTCTTGCATTGAAATTTTAGTAGTTTAGGGGAGAAGATTTGAACTCCTTCGGAGATTTGTATTGGAACCCATTTATTATTCTATGCATTATTTATTCAGTTCATCATATATTTTTTGATCATGTCTGAGTAATTCACCTGTTAGATTTAGGTTCATAATGGTATTGATGAATTATTACCAAAATAGAATTTCTAGGATGAAGTAGTAGCAATCTTTTGAATTAAGTTAATGCTTGCGTTCTAAAGTAACTAACTAGGAACCTGAATCTAGACATAGACAACTAACAGAGTAGGTTATGTGCCATAATTGATATCATTGAGCAAGGTTGTAGATGCATGCGAGAGTTGGTCTAATTAGCATAGTGGAAAAACTTCATGTCTGATTAGCGTTGATCGACATCAGACCTTAGTTGTCGATCGATGGTGCACTTCTCTATCCGCATAAGAGAGTTGGGACGAGAGAGGGTCATACTAGTTAACATTTATTGTTCTCGCATACTAATAATTTCTTGCATCCTATCTATTTTAATTCACTTGCCTGAAACCCTAGATCTACCGCTTTTCCATATTTTCATTTACTTTAGTATTTTAGATAATTTCCTAGTCTGATAGACTTACAACCAAAACCACTATTTATAGTTTGTCTACCTTAACCATAGAGTTATAGAAATTTATTGTGTGTCTTCGCTCTCTGTGGATTTGATCCCTAAATACTAAAATTTAACTTCTCTTGGCAAGAGTAGCTCGTAGGATTAATTTGATATATTGCATTATTAAGAACATAAACTTTAATATGCACGTTGGCAATAGATGTTATTGGTGAAGTCATATACTTGGGTGGGCTGGATGTTGTTCAATATCAACTAAAAGAAATGAAAAATGTGGAGTTTACACTAAGTTATATCAAGTAAGTTTAAGAATATGTTTATTATTTCTTTCTAATATTTTGGCGTTTTGTGTAGTTATAATGTTATGATATTTTTATTATAATCAGTAATCAGCGCTTAAGTTCTATCTATGGGGAAAATATGCTGAACTTTTGACTTTTGAGGCCAACATACCAAACAATGGAGATATTTGCTTAATAAGATATGCTAAAATCGGAAAACACAGGGGTAATGTTGTATATTTAAATCTTTTTTGTTTAAGATGTTGTGACCATTTTGTTTTTTTTGTTATAATCAATATTTACCTTTCATATATGTTTCAGGAGAGTTGAAAATCTGTAATTCATTTGATCCATCTTTGGTGTTGATAAACCAGAAATCGCGGAAACACATGCTCTAAAACAAAATGCAAGCATTTATTTACAGAAAATGCAAATTGTTCTAATTTATTACCAAATAATGATTTATGTGATATTTTTGTTTTAGTTCTATTGTACTTTACAAACCTAAAGAAGTCAAGCTTCTGATCCATTAAAAGCACAAGAATGGTCTCAATTTCCATTCAGAAACATTCAAGAAATGAAATGCTAAGATAGGTTTGGTTCTGTTTAAAAAAAATCAATATTTGTAACTATTCACACAGAATTTGAATTTGTTGGAGGGTGGATATTCAAGAGTTATTTGTACTATGTATGCTATTGACACCGATTGTGGATGATATTATTTTGCTTGTGTGGTATGCAAACCAAAAGGTTAACAAAATTACTATTTCATATAATGATCTAGACGTGCCAGACTGGTTGTGTGGGTGTTGCACGCGTATTGTTACCAAGGTTTCACCGAGGTCATTTTATCATTCCAATATCTTTTCATACCAGATACTTATTTTAATATTATGTGTAATGCTAAAATAAAAGCATGTCATATTTTGTTTTCAGGTACAAGTTGCATTTGCTTGTGCAGGATCTGACAAGTGAATCGAACTTAATGCTTCTAGACTCAGCCGCAAAGATTATTGTCAATTGAATACGAAAGTATATGGAAATAATATATATATATATATATGTGTATTTTGATAATTAAAACTCTATATTGCTTGACTAATATACTTATATGTATAGGTTAATCAGTGTCTAACACTATTATTAGCTTCACTTTATCATTCCCCACAAGATCAAGAGTCTGGTAGCAGCAAGAAATTTCTCATCTCAGACATAAATATACAGAAAAATAGTAAAACAAAAGGTTTAAAATGATCGTACATCTTTCACCCATGGTGGCAAGGTGGCACTGAAGACATAAGTCAAGAACACAGAATTGTAGATAAGTCAAATTAAGATTTCGCCTGAATCAAGATGATCCTACAATAGATATCAACAAAACATCAAGAGAGCACACAAACAAAACAAAAAAAAAACGATGATTTGATTTAAGAAAAGACATACCTATATCCGATCAGGGTTTCCAAAATATAAAATTGTTGAATAAACATCATAGCCTGTAAGTTATGGGCCTCGGTCATTTAGTCCCTAAGCCCAAAACCAAGCCCATTAGATAATCTATGTCGGCAACATCTTTTGCGTATATAAGAAGGCAGAAGACGTTCAAGGAAACTAACCTAATTTAGGTTCACGGTGCCGTAATGGCACGAGAGCTACAAAACCTTCAGAGAGTGGATAGAGCAAGAGAATATCAAAGAGAGAAGAAGATGATCTCCATAGAAAGTGGGAGTTTGAGTCTCCACCTTAGTGTTCTTCTCTTTTCATTGCTATTGTTTCTCTTTAAGCCTTGTACCTGAAACACAAAGAAAGCGCTTGATTTAGAGCGTTGTGTAAACCATTGATTGATAGTGGGATGTTTGTGGGAGAAGGTTCCTACAAGAGATGTACCCTTGCGAAGGGGAACTCGTTAAATCTTGGTGTCAAAGTTATTTAAGTTTATGTTTGATCCGTGAAGAATCAACATGTTTATGTGTGATTCAAAGATAATATCCTTACAAGTGGTATCAGAGCCTCGGTTTTAGGCGATTCAAGGATTTATCGGAAGCGAAATCAAGATCGGTTCTGGAGGAGAATCGAAGAAGGATCGAGGACTTGAAGTTTCGATCGCATTGCTGTTCAAGAGTGAAGAATCAGCAGATGTTGCAAGATATGCAATGTCAAAAGCAAAGGAAGAAGATGAAGACGTTGGCTCGTGGTAGACGACGACGTCGGAGACGCATGAAAGAAAACTCACGGAGGAAGATGCAATTGGTTCAGATAGTTTCTGGTTGGAGAAATCAGATGGTCCCATAAGTTAATCTCTCTCATATCTAGAGTTATAAGATCGTGTGAGTTCTGGATCAAAGGGACTTGCAAGTTATGGTTTGGTGATTCACAAGAGTATGAAGAACCATAGATTGAAGTGTAAAGAATCGGATATGTGATGTTGTTCTGCAGTTTCTGAAATTGTTGATGCTGGTTGTTTGAGGTGGAGGTTATCTCAGGTTATACATTGATTCATATTAAGTCAAGGTCAGACTTAAGGCTACAGAATCAAAGTCAGTTCAAAGTTTCCTCAGGTTCAAGTCATGGAGACAAATGGTCTCATTCTGCTACATTCACAAAGATTTGTTGTGATGGTTGGATACTCATCTTTTACAGTGTATTAAGGAATGGAAGCTCTCTAAATCACAAGGGGTGTATGCTATCTTTGCAAAAGAATGATCAAGGCTCAGGTTTGGTGTCAAATTGTGTGTTGGTCAGCTTGTTTGTGAAGGAAGATGCAGCTGTGGTTTAGGATATTTGGAAGAATGGCGATTGGTGGCACTTATGAATTTCAGGTTTAAGGGACGCCTTAGAAGTGAGTTTGTATGTGTGTCAAAGGCTGTTCAGATACTGTTAAAGCTTTCAAATTCAAGTTTGAAGGTAAGTTGCAGGGAAGAATGATACATGATGAGTTTCTGAAGGTTTTGGAACAAGACATGTTTGATATTTTGAGGATTCGAGGCTGGTTCAAGTTTTTTCAGAAAGTTTGAGTTGCAGGTGGTTCAGTCACAGAGATTAAGGATCTGGTTCTGGTGAATCTAAGAAGCTCAGGTGGTTGTGATCAAGGTCAGAAAAGGGGATCATAATGGAGCTTGTGGCAGCAAGGATTGGTTCTACACAAAGGGATCAAGGCTGTCATATGTGATGCAATTCTTCAGTGCTAGTAAGGTGATAAAACAGACGGGATTCTGTGGTATATCACATGACGTTGTCTCATATAAATAGACGTCATAGACTATTGGAAGAATGCGTGGAGAGTCATCAAGAAAGAAGCAGATGCAAAAACATGTTATATCTTAGAAAGAAACAGCTAATAGCAAAGGCAAATTTTTCTAGAAACTATACAAGTGTCTGCTGGTACAGAGGTTCTTTGTGGGAACATCAGTTGGTAGCTTGGGTGAGGTTTAGTGAGTGAAAGAGGCAAGCTCGTGGTAGAGGAGCCATTGTCTTACTCAAGGCGTTTCTGCAAGGGAAAGTGATGATTTCTTAAAGAGAAAGAAGGCTGATAGATATCAGTGATAAGGAGCCAAGGAGAAGAAACAAGTTTCTGGTTTTGTGGTTCAAGGAAAAGAATCTAAAGAGCTGGTTGTGCTGGTTCTAGTTTCTTTGTACATGGAGACTACAAATTCAAGTCTGTGAAAGATGTCTCAGTTATCGGCAGGTCATTTGCGATAATGTTTCAGGAGTTTTATTCTAAGACAAATTGAGGTTTTCAAGGGTAAGAATGGTGAAGCATTTGAGACAAGTGTAGCCAGCATGAGTTCTGATGGGTTAAATCAGAAGGGTTTCACAGGGTTTAAAGTGTTTTGTGAAGATATGTTGTTGCCTGAGACCATAACAGGGTTGGAGCACAGTCAGTTTTGGTGGTACCGTAATCATATAGGGAAAGCGTACGACACTTGGTGGTTCTGGTATTAAGTGACTAAGGTTGAATGGCTGAAAAGATGAACTGACAAAGTCTTAAATACAGTTCAGAAGAAACAAGCCATGTTTGTCAGCTACACAAAGCAGCTTAGTGAATCAAAGAAGAAAGTGCAGGATGGTTAAAGGTCTGAGAAGTGAAGCTACGTGTGAAGAGAAACACGTTGGGGTTTTGAAAGATTATTGTTTCAGGTGGAGTCTTGCCTCTACAAGTGTTGTAGTGCACATCTCTAGATGTTTTTTGACTTCAAGTGGAGCAGTGTTATGTTTCAGACAGATTTTTCAGGTCTACTTCAGTGTGAAAAGGTTTTAGAGGTCCCCTGCTAGTGAGATTACAAGAGCTACAGAGATTCAGGTCGGTTTTGTGCAGCAAGGAGAGTAAAAGAGAGCCAAGTCAGTGTCAACAAGGTTAATGCTCAACTTGGTATAAGAAAATGGCGTAAAGGGGTTCATCTTGTGGTCAGAGATGTGAAGAGGATGTCGGTATTCACATGAACCGAAGAACAGTTCCAGGCAGACCTGTTTGAGTCAATAACCAAGCTGAACAAGCTCAGGGAGTTCTCTATGAGTTTCTTCAAGGAGACAAAAAGTGTTGTTGGTAATGTCATAAGAGAATACAAGGGAGTATTGAGCTACTGGAAGAATGGTGACTTCGAAAAGTCTGAGAAAAGACAGAGGCGCTTGTATACCAAGAGTAGGTTTTATAGAGAAAAGAGAATACTTAGTTCAAGGTGGAGCTGTTTTATCAAGAATAATTACAGCTGAGAAGACAAGGAACTAAAGAAGTGATAAGTGGAATTCTCTAAGGTAGAAACCGAAAAGGCGAGAAGACCAAAGCGTTGTGAGGTTATCTCAGTGGTAAGGCTACATGAAACGTGTCAGCGACTGTAGTGCTTAATGCAGGGACAGTCAAGTGAAGTTTCAAATATCAGAGGCATGGTAAAGTGAAACTGAGGGACATCACGGTTTCAGTAAAGAAGTCAGCAGGTGCAGGTACCAAGGTCTGGTAAGGTTTGCAGGTCAGCGAAGCACAGGTTCTTTGCTACAGCAAAGGTGTCTCAAGAATTGTCACAGGTTTTGTGAGTATGAGGCAGGGATAAAGAAGTCAGCAGGTGGTCAGATTTGTTGTCTGAAGTTCTGTTGAGACAGATTTGTTTGAACATGTTTTGAGCAGAGATTATCTACATCGAAAGTCTTCTTAACGAGTTGAGTTAGGCGGCGTGTTCTGCTGGTCAAAGCAGCGGTGCAGAGTGATGTTCAGGTTGAAATTTCATACAGATTGGTGTAGAGGAAAACTTCAGGATAAGCAGCGAGTATCTACTAGCTGTTGAGGTTGTAAGTGCTTCTGGTTTGAGGCAGTGGTGATTCATGTTCTACAAGGGTTTCAAGCTTGTATCGGTATCATATTTTAGCAGATTATTTGGAGACCTTAGTTGCAGTAACAAGTCAAGCGTCATAGGCTGATCTATACTAGTCAAAAGAGAAGCTTATGGAATGTATGTTGAGTTACTGGTGAGTGGTTTTCTCAAGTTTCCAGGTTATGGAAGGTGCTAAAGGAAGATCAATGAAGAATCTTGGCATGACATAAGGCTGTGAAATGCTGAGAAAGACACTTAAGAAGGCGTGTGTGTGTTATTGGCACAGGAACGGGGTTGTGACTCACATCACAACAGAGTTACATGTCTGGTCCATTGATGGCGACTCAGCATTTGAAGATTGGGAGTTGTCAAGGCTGTAGCTGGGTTTACAAGGTTCTAAGGATCAGTGTCACAGAAGTCTTCAGGTTGTATTGAGGTTGATACATAAGAGGTTGCTTGGACAGGTTCAAAAGAAGCATCATAGTTGAACAAGAAAGCTCAAGGGAGCAAGGTTACTTGGAAGATAGCAAAGCGAATGAGTTTGTTCATAAGGATGTGGAGCCAGAAGTTGCAGGAGGATGCAAGGAGATGCAAAAGGTGAGCAGGTTTGCTCAATCACCGAGGAGGTTGTTGAATTGTGTCATCAATCTTCTAAGTCTCTAAGTCCAACAGAAGGTTAGAGTATGCTGAGTTCAGGAAAGACTCTTGGTCCAGCAGAAGGTTTTATTAAAGCAAATAGGGTGCACATGAAGAGCACGTGAGTTGGGGCAAAAGGAGTCATTATCTTCAAGAGATCTTATAGTCGTCTTCTCTGGTCAAGGGCTCGTAATAGAAACGATGTGAGAGCTCGAGAGGAGAGAGCCAGAGCTCGAGATGACAGAGTGAGAGTAGACGTCGAGGAGCTCGTCGGAAAAGGCAAACTCCAATCCAGATCGAAGAAATTTGTGCATGTCTTGAAATCACAGTCGAGTGAGACCAAGGTCGATGAAGCTTGCATGAATGGTGGAGGTCGAGTAATTATGACCACCAGAGACGATCAGTGCCGAAGGTATCACCGAGAATTGCAGAGACTCTGGCGGTTGAATTCACTATCTATGAAGTGATGAAGAGATGATAAATAATCAAAGGATTCCAAAGAAAAGAGTCATAAATGGAGATGACTATGGTCGGGTATGGCTAGGGCGATGGAGAACTCACCAGGTACGTGGGTTACTGGAATCGTCTGGATCTTGTCATCGCAGATTGGTAGAGCTTCGTTCCTATGCCATCGGGAGAAAGAGAAACATCGCTGGTGGAGGCTGCGGTCAGTCTCGTCGGAGAAGCTGCCGGAGGATATGGAGGATTGGGAAGTGCATTTACTTTACCGTCAAAGAATATTGACTTAGTCTGTGCTACGACAAGGTAGATAGTCGTGATAGGAAGAGAGACGATGGATAAATGGACTGGGCCCAAGGTGGAGATTGTAAGTTATGGGCCTCAGTCATTTAGTTCCTAAGCCCAAAACCAAGCCCATTAGATAATCTATGTCGGCAACATCTTTTGCGTATATAAGAAGGCAGAAGACGTTCAAGGAAACTAACCTAATTTAGGTTCACGGTGCCGTAATGGCACGAGAGCTACAGAACCTTCAGAGAGTGGATAGAGCAAGAGAATATCAAAGAGAGAAGAAGATGATCTCCATAGAAAGTGGGAGTTTGAGTCTCCACCTTTAGTGTTCTTCTCTTTGTCATTGCTATTGTTTCTCTTTAAGCCTTGTACCTGAAACACAAAGAAAGCGCTGATTTAGAGCGTTGTGTAAACCATAGATTGATAGTGGATGTTTGTGGGAGAAGGTTCCTACACGAGATGTACCCTTGCGAAGGGGAACTCGTTAAATCTTGGTGTCAAAGTTATTTAAGTTTATGTTTGATCCGTGAAGAATCAACATGTTTATGTGTGATTCAAAGATAATATCCTTACAATAGCTGATGTTTAAATAATCATCATTGTTGAACACTGTTGGAAACAAAGAGATTTTCATGAACCTGAACAGTCAATAAAGAGGCTTCTCAGCTCAAGTAGATGAATCGCAATATGACTTATAGAGAGAAATGATGGTATACCTTAAGCTATGATAATTTCTGGTTTCATATTTACTCATCTAGAGTTGTACACCTTTAAATTTCACCATCGACCAAAGATTTTTATACATCTTCTCCTTTGTCGGTAAAGAGGCCGTTCTAGATCTGTCTTTTTTTTTCTTTCTTTTTCTGTATTTTCAGTCTTGCGAACGGCATTAAGACCAAAGGAGAATTCTTTATTGTTTTGGGCTATAAACGCGAACGTGAGACTTTTTGGGGGCCTAATAGCATTATATTTTTAAAAGGAAATTAATCTGTTAAATATATGGTCTTTGCACTAATCCAACTTTAAATTTTAAAATGAAATTATCAAAACTGTAAAACATTGTAATTGATTTTATATTAAAAATTTACAATTAAAAAACATAAAAATACATATACAATATGGTTTTACATAATATTGCTAGCCATTCTTAATTTAAATTATTGTAAGTCATTTTTAATATAAATTATATTACACGATGCTAAAATAAATTATTATGCAAATAATTTTCAGTTTAATTTCTTATTGAATTTTCGCAACAAAAATAATTATTTTCACAACATTAGCTTTTTGTATTGATATTGATAATCCAAACATATAAAAACAACTGATAACAAAAACATAAAACAAAATTGATATAAATTCTATATAGAAACACATTTGTTAAAAAACTAAGTATGTAAAAAATAATTTGTGCTTGGAATTGATGAAATTACCTCCAAAATATAAAAACTCATATGCAAAGAATGTCATTTTGAGGCAAATTGATGCAACGATTTGCTGGTTGATGAAATTGATCAACTAAACAAAGCTATCAGACCCTTTACATATAGAGAAAATGTGATTTTATGAAGTTTTCACCAAACATAAACCCGCGGTTTGAAAACGCGGGTCAAAATCTAGTTTATAATTAAGGTCCATTTAACCAAACAGTTATATTATTGTTTTATTATTCCATTAGATTTCATTTGTAATATTAATTATGCATTTTACTTGATTATAAGATACCCAATATACATGATTTATTGATAGTTGTTTTTATTTTCCAATAAAATGAATATAAAATGGATTGAAAATTATGCATATTAATATATGATGAAAAATATGCATAACTATAATGCATACATAAAGATTGTTTTATGTTATGCAAAAAAATGTGTTTTATTAACTGGATTAACTAAATAGTCGTTTGTATATAATTTTTTTACTTTTCTTCATCAAAGCCATTAGTTTTATAGTAGTTTATATACTACAAAATTATCAAAAGATCGTATTATTTGGTTGATAAAGTGATCCGTAATGTGTAGGCTAGTATTTATTATATGATATACAATACGTTAAATTATGTAACTCAACTAAATAATTAGTATATAAAAGGGATTTTAATGATATAAACCTTCAACTATTTATAAATTCGAAGAAAAACCCCCCAATTAAAATTTTATGTTTCTAAACCCTCGACTATTGAACCGTTAATGTCAATAACCCTCCATCAACGGAGTCGCCATTTTTGAACGAAGACACGTTAAAATTGAAACACAGTGTTTATTTAATCATAAAATGACATGAGATCCTTAAAACTCACTTTATCAATAGAGACAATCATGATTTATCCTCAAATAAAAAATGCGTTCTTCTTCTTTCTCAAGCCATCAGGTGAGCAAACTCGAAAAAAATGTTGTTTGTAAAACCTAATTATTTCTCTCCCATTCATTAATTTAACATAATGGTGGAATTTTGAAAGTTAGGTAACCCAAGTAAGTTCGAAATTTGGTTTTGCATTGGAATGAAGTAAAATTCCGAGTGTGAAAAGATGGATAATCACATTGAGAGAGTCAGAATTCCTAGGAAGTGTGAATGTGGAGCTCCCACAATCATATTGGAATAAAACACAGCTCAAAATTCAGGAAGAAGAGGTAAGATATGGGTGACATCATTCCAAGTGCTTGAGAGTCTTAGAATTAAGTTTTAGAACCGTTGTTGTTTCATTTATGTATTGAACGTCGTTATTTTTTGTGTGTAAGTTGACTCTGGTTCCTCTTCTTCTACATCATCTCCAATACGAACATCATTTAAACGAGGAACATCCTCCCTAACCATATACAAATTCACACTCTCGAACTCTTGTAAACACTGAATAATTTCTTTAATATCGCTATCAGCAAACACATCCTTACGATTATGACCCATTATTCCATATGGTAATTAATCAAACGTACACATATTTTCTGCATACCCAGCCCTAAACACCATCTCTTCAATAGCTGCAAAGTCGGTTATTGACAATCATCCTAAAAAATCGTGTAATTCCACCATTTTATAAACCATTACTGCCCCTATCCTCCAAGGTGTAGTCGGAAGAAAATAGTCCTGTCATAAATAGAAACTGAAAAAATATATAATCCTCAAATTCTATACGAAACCAAAATTGAAAAACATGACAAGGAGAAACTCAACAACAATATAAATAAAAGATTACCTTGTCATCTTCAACCCTTAAGAAGCTTCAACACTCTAGAATTATGAACATAAATGCCGCTTTTTCTCACTGGAAAATCAAACTCTTCTCCTTTGATTTATACTCAATCAACTACGAAACCCACCCAAAATATCTTCTATTCAATTACCTACCCGAAATCTCAGAATCAGGAGCATTTCATCGCAATTAGGGTTACTGATTTGGTATTTTATTAGAGTTATGTCGCAAAAAGGAATTTTAAAGTCGTGTAAAAAGATTTCATGCCCGTTTTAAGACAACATTTGTGTCGTATTTAAGCATCTCCTGTCATTTTTGTGATTAAACCAAACGTCTCGTTTCTATTTAACGGGTATCCGTTCAGAAAAGACAACTCTGTTGATCGAGGGTTACCGACATTAACTGTTCAATAATTAAGGATTTAAAAACATAAAAATTTAGTTGGGATTTTTATTCCAATTTATAAATAGTTGGAGGTTTAAATCACTAAACCCCTATATAAAACCAATAACATAATATATATATATATATATATATATATATATGGTTAGTTAAACTATTTTCGTATCTTTATATACCAATAATCTTATGTATGTTTTTTTAATAAATGGTGTATTATTTGATGGATTAGGCATCATTAATATTTATTTTACACTCAATTACTTTTAATGGAAATTATTATAAAATAAATAAAAATCAGAGGTAGTGAAAATGAATAAAATCTTAGAATGAATGAACTTTCGAAAATAAATGAAAATGTATAGATACCTTTAGATATTTTAGTATTAAAATATAGAATTGTTAAAGATAGCCTAATTAACATCTTTAGTATCTTTAAATTTGGTTAGACCAATTGATTTGTTATTATATAGATTAATTCTAGTTGGATCATTAAACTTTAAATGATAATTTTTGATACTCCAATTGGTGAAAATGAAAAATGATTAAAATAGATATGCCTCGCTATTTAATTACTACTAAATACAAATGAATATTCACTAGAACTAAGTGTTTTCCTGCACAATGTGCAGTAATAAAAATTTTAATTTAATTTTGTTTAAAATAAATTACGTTAATATTCTAGATTTTATTATTTGTATACTGATATTTCAATATAAATTTTAATTTAGGAAAACATAAATTAATATAAAATAAAAAAAAATTATTTATCTTAAATTATATAAGAAAAGATATTAATATATATATATATATATATTCAAAAATTGATATAATTTTTTATAATTATTAAAATCAAACTAAAAAAGAATTTTTAAAATTAGTAGATATCAAAAAGAAACAAATGATTTTACGAATAAAAGTTTATAATTTTTGAAAAAATTGTATGAAATTTGAAAATTTTGTTTAATATAAAAATTAATATGATTATAAAATATACTAAAATAATATTTTAAATTGTAAAATATTTTATATTTCTGCTATTATATTATTTTAATTTTATATTATAATATATTTACTTTATTGGTTTTGTATTAGTTATTTCTATATTCTAAAAGATTTACCAAAAATATAAATTTACATTAAATATAATTTTCATATTTATTCATAAGCTATGTCATCAATTATAGCATACCATGTCATTTCTTTAGTGAAAATAATCATAGAAAATAACATGTGTCAAATCATTTCTCAAATAATGTCTAGGGGATGACGATGACTCGTGGGATAAAATGATGGATATTAATTTTGGCTTAATCATATTATAAACCATCATCGCAATCACTCTCACACCAAACCAATTCTTGATGAACCTGAACAAGTAAATTTCACCAATTGCATCGTCAAGATTAGCTTAGGATCCACCCTATATGTATAATGTCTTTATCCCTGGTGATGTCAAATTTAATTCTCCAGTGGCCGAAACTCAAACCCAAGTACCTTCATCGTATTGGACTTTCCTTTAAACTAATCACCGCCGGACCACAAGCACGAGGTTGGACAAGTATATAAACTCCACAAATAAAACCAGCTTTTTAACAATTAAACATCTGGACCATCATACCAGTTTCTGAAACCTGATCACAATAATATCAGGTCACAGAAATAAACCTATCACCTCATAAAATACTCGTACACTCGATATTTGAACCGAACCTAACGTAGGTTTGATCATTTTTGACACATATCTACATACATACATTAATTCTAGATATCTATATCACAAGTAGTTCTCATATATCGGTTTTATTCTCCAAAGCCATCTACAGGCTCATGGGGTAGGAGGAGTAGGACCATAAGATCGATAGAATTGGATGATCTAATATTATTGTCACTGTTCATTGCGCCCAGTTGAATACGCTTTCATATCATTAAAATTTAAACTATATATCTTTGTAATATTCAAACCCATTCAATCAGTATAAGTAATATCTCAATATATATACCATAAAGCAATAATATTTTAATCATCATCAACCTAATTTATGCTAATAAACGGGGCATATAAATGGTTATAGATTGGAGATAGTCTAATCAAAGTCCGATCAGCAACTTTGAAGAAACGAAATCGAATCATTCCATAAGGAAAAGCTTAAATAGCATAAACTATTTCGCATTTTAAGCAAAGGCATATGATTAAATGGGAAACCTAAATAAACTATTACATTTTAATTAGCAACACTTATTGGAGAACTTTTTGTGTTCATTTAATTGATTATGTTGTGAAACGTAAAGGGAATTGTATCTCTTATTACTCATTTAAATATAGTACATAAGGTTACATATATATACAGAGAGCAGCCGACATTCCCACATCTATAATCGATGTGGAGGGCTTTACATAGGATAATGGAAAACATAATCCATAAGAGAAATGGAAAGTT